>JADLZK010003049.1:0-24502 GCA_015847255.1 Hyparrhenia diplandra | reverse complement strand
TCCCTCATCCGGACTCCGTTTGGCCTTGAACAAATACAATTCGGAAGCGGCGCGACGACGCGCGCACGCACCCACAAAAAGCTCAGCTCAAGTGGGGCCCATCTTGGGCGATCGAATAATGGAAGCCGATCGGCTGCCACCTCCTGCCATATCGGCCCGCTTAGGAAGCTTCCTCCACCGCCTCCAAGATGCAATCAAAACCGGTTGTTTGATGCCGGTTCGATCCGAGGGCGTCGGTAGAAGCAGCACGGGATGGATTAAGATCAAACACCGGATTAGTACGCATCGCCTGAAGCGAAGGGATAGGAGAAAGACCCATATATATAGACCCTAGACCCCCTCATCTAATCATCAATCATCGATAAGATCAATTTCGAGATCATCTCATACATCAGATGGAGCCGACGGCGCTTTTGAGAATTGAGTGAAACGGCTACAATGTAATAGAGGAATAGATCTAGTAGAGAGTTGGGGAGAGCGGGCTACGCTCGAGTCTGCGGAAGAGAGATCGCGCGGTTACGGTACATATCTTTGTATCTCAACTCTATTAGACTTATGCTTTAATATATTTATCTTCTCTAGTTACTTTTATGCCTTTCATTTATTGATTGGGAATATAGTTGTTATATAATTGCATGGGATCTTATTTCGTGTCTTTCTGGTTATTCATGATGATTAGAGTATTAATTAATAGTGTGGACATGGTGTCTAGACTAGAGGTTACCTTACGTTCGCGCCCAATCCGGTTAGTTGTGGTAGCCCCGGGGGTGACAGCCACATCGGGTCTTTGTATTCCACCACGTTCGGGTTGGTGATTCGTAGAAGCTTTTGGCGGCCTTCCCAGATCACCTTTTCCCGGTCTTTTCGAGGATCGGGACGGTGCCGTTGCTCGAAGTGTTCTTATATAATCGCTATACCCTTTTCATGCCTTAGTTGCTCAGAACCAAAGTACTAGAAAGTATTCGGGAACCTAGATCTCCGTTGTCCTCGACCTAGTTATCTATTCTATATTATAATATTCTCTGGTTAAGTGCTATTAATTATTAATCATATCATATACATTATTTACCCCCTCACTTTAGTTTAGTTGATATAATAAGTTGAAGTAGATACATATTGATGGTAATTTATCATAGTCTTTACCATTGCTTCCACGTGGAAAATATAAATAACGATACTACTGGAATACTCCCGGTAAAAGCTACAATGGTATATTTATTACGTAAACTTACTTGAACCCTTTATATTCTTTTGCATAATAAATACCAACAAGCTTTTTTGGTAGTTCTTAGGGAAGCAGTGGCGTAAAGATTTTGATAATGATCTTGATATCTGCTAATTTAGTGTATTAACTAGCTTTTAGTAAATTATCCTTGTTACGTTGAATTGTGGAATGAACGGGACAAAAAAGATGTCGTTAACGATCTTCGAGCAAGATTCCACAGTTGAAGAATTCGAGGTGCTGCTCAATCAAGATTCATCACCATTGGAACCTGCTATCTCAAGGTATGTATTTAAATATATATATTATTCTAACCATGTATCGATGGAAGAAGAAGTGCCGTCACAAAAATTCAATACATACATCTCAAGTGGCGTACATAGAAATGCGCACACTATGGTAAGTATGATTAAAAAGTGAGATAATTTTTTGATTATAAATTAACTAGTAGTTATCATTTAATTTCTTGCATGCATGTTTTTACTTTGAATAATCCATGCATTCACTCCCACTTAGTTTATGTTTTTTTTTAATCGTAGATCCATTGCATGTAATTCCTTGCAATCACCCATCATGTATCGTTTGCATATAAAAATAATAAATAAATAAAATATTATCCTCACCAAGATCATGCTCTTTAATCTACATTTAAGTGAATCTCTATATGAATGCTTTCAATGCTATCTTTGTTTGCTCATGCATGCTTTGGTTTGGAAGTATTCAACATACTTTCCATTGAAAGCTTAAACGTAAGCATGGTGCTTAGGTTATATCGCTTCCTTAGTTAAATTAGACATGGAGTCTAGTTTAATTATTGAACTAATAATTGCTTGTGTAGGCATTGGCTATTGTTGGACTAACCCTGCCCGAAAAAATTCTCAAATCCAATTCGGGTAAGTCAAGAGATCAACTCACCGGATGAAACTAAAGGCGAGGAAGGAAGACCCGGATCGTTCCTCATAGAAGAAAGATACGTAGAGGCTATGCATCATTTATTTTTGTCTTTTGCTAAAAGTTACATTTGCCTTTGATCCATGCTAGAGTGCGGCTAAGAACATAATTTATTAAAAAAAAACATGATAAACAATATATGTGCTAAAGTAATCAATGAACCATCCTTTTGTTAGTATAGATGAGGTTATATCAAACCTTTGGACAATAACCTGTTCTTCAATTAGTTGCAATCAACCGTATACGTCCATTAATATTTTGCGGGAAAAAATCATCGGTGTGCACGTTCATTGTTTAGTATGAACCTACCACACCACCACCGCAGTCTACCTCACTTCTACATCTTTAAAGACTCGTCAAGATCGACTTGAAGTGCAACCCCCATTATCCAGGTAAGTACTCTTTATCCTTTTACCTTATTTACTACTAGTTTGGTGTGTTTGTTAAAAAATGTAAAAATATGCATAACTATAGAAAACTAAATAAAAAGTTTAAGTTATATATATAGTTTATATTTTTAAGTATAAATAAAATAAATAGATAATGTCTTAGAATAAAAAATTAACGCTGAAGATGATCCCTATGCTAAGAAATGATGAATAGTTGCTCCGCCTTAATTCCTCTTAAAAGTACTTACAATTCAGACTTAGATTTTCCTAAAGCTTTAAAATCTTAATTTGCTCTAAACCCAATACCCTGGTAGAGAACATGCTTAATACGAATCTTAGCATTAAAGGATAAAGATACATGAAAAGTTGAGCTACTATTTATCATATTTCTAGAGATACCTGATTCTGGTTTTTATCTTTGAAAATTATAAAATATTACATGATGAGTTCATAGCTATGACCCTTAAGAGTTTATCTTTTCACATTCCATTCCACCAAATACTGTTGCTTCTAACCCTAAATGCAGCACTCCCCATACTCCATCGACCGCTAGCCATAGTTATAAAAAAATAAACTCTTGCAATCTTGGATATGACTCTCTCAGTGTTTTTTATGCCAAATAGAGGCTGGGCTACATTCGAAAAAAAATAAGAAAAAAAAAAAAAAGAAAGAAAAAGAAAGAAAAATAAATATTTAGAGAGAAAAGTGAGGCAGAGAGGAGAGTAACGGACAAAAGTCATACTAGGCGAGAAGGGCCTACCTCCCTAATAAATTTATTTAGAGATGAATAATGAACACGTGTTCGAGGGTGAGTAGGGCCCACATCTCTAAGGAGAGAGAAAAATGGACACAAGTCCTGGGCAAGCCCACCTCTCCAGAATGAAATAGCCCACCTTAGCGATTTTTTAGAAAGAGAGATATAGTCCAAGATGTTTGAAAAAAATATTAGAAAAGGCTAAAGGCTATTTACTACCTTTCATCCTCATCCACTTCACCACTTTATCATCCCACTATGTATGTTCCCCTACATGTAACTCCACTCCCACCATCTACTTAAGAGGTCATACATAGGATCTCTGAGTTTCTTTTGAAAAATATTTACAAAAACCCCAGGATGATAGTTGATCAAAAAGAACTTGAGACATGAGTACTTGACTTGATTATTACTGTCTTTTGTATTGCTTATGATTCGTGAAAAAGGCTACATTACATGGTAAAGGTAAGAGGCAATGCAGTTTAAGGAGAATTTATTTGATAAACCGCGATTAGCAGGTATGAAAGCGTAGTAGCAACTCTGATCCTACTATAGCATATAGCTTTGCTAGGGACTAGCAAAAGGGTAGCTTTGGAGGAGTTTGTTGACTTTGTTATCGTATAAATTTTATTAATCAAATAAACATGAAAGGGGTATAAATAATTATACCAACTTAGAATAGGGTGTCACTAACATATTTCCATCGATTTTTGGAGAAGTTGTGATTTTTCGGGACTAAGCGGGGAAAGCAGTTGGAGTGACATACGACTCAAGGCGTGTCCCAGTACTCCGATCCAACTCCTACAAAGAGCAACTTAGAAGTACTTCAAATGAAGAATCAAAGTACAACATTGCGAAGAGCTCGTCGAGATGATCGAAACGGATATATCATTTGCCATATTCGGAGGTCGATTCGAGAAGATATCGGTCGAGGCGGGGTTGGTAAAGCGGGCATAACTCCCTCATCCGGACTCCGTTTGGCGAACAAATACAATTCGGAAACGGCGGACGACACGCACGCACCCACAAAAGCTCAGCTCAAGTGGGGCCCATCTTGACCCGGTCGGCCCAATAATAGGGCGATCGGCCTGCCACCTCGCCATCTCGGCCCAGCTTAGGAAGCTTCCTCCACCGCCTCAAGATGCAATCAAAACCGGTTGTTTGATGTGGGTTCGATCCGGGGCGTCGGTAGAAGCGGGGATGGATTAAGATCAAACAGGGATTAGTACCGCATCGCTGCTTGAAAAAGGGATAGGAGAAGACCCATATATATATAGACCCTAGACCCCCTCATCTAATCATCAATCATCGATAAGATCAATTTCAGATCATCTCATACATCAGATGGAGCACGGCCTGGAGAAATTAGATTAGGCGAGCTGTGATGTAATAGAATAGATCTAGTAGAGTTAGGGAGGAGCGGAGCTGCGCTCGGTTACGGAGAAGAAGTCTTGACGTTACGGTATATCTTTGTATCTCAACTCTATTAGACTTATGCTTTAATATATTTATCTTCTCTAGTTACTTTTATGCCTTTCATTTTATTGATTAGAATATAGTTGTTATATAATTGCATGGGATCTTAAGCACGTATTGAGTGCTTTCACGGTTATTCATGATGATTAGAGTAGTAATTAATAGTGTGGACATGGTGTCTAGACTAGAGGTTACCTTAGATTGCGCCCAATCCACGGTTAGTTGTGGTAGCCCCGGGGTGGCGACCTGTCGGTCTTTGTATTCCACCACGTTCGGGTTGGTGATTAGTAAGAGCTTTTGGCGGCCTTCCCCGATCACCTTTTCCCGGTCTTTTTCGAGGATCGGGGCCGGTACCGTTGCTCGAAGTGTTCTTATATAATCGCTATACCCTTTTCATGCCTTAGTTACTCAAGAACCAAAGTACTAGAAAGTATTCGGGAACCTAGATCTCTCTAGATTGTCCTCTCGACCTAGTTATCTATTCTATATTATAATATTCTCTGGTTAAGTGCTATTAATTATTAATCATATCATATACATTATTTACCCCCTCACTTTAGTTTTAGTTGATATAATAAGTTAGTAGATACATGATGTGTTAATTTATCATAGTCTTTACCATTGCTTCCTGTGGAAAATATAAATACTTGATACTCACGGAATACTCGGGTAAAAGCTACAATGGTATATTTATTACGTAAACTGCGGAACCCTTTATATTCTTTTTGCATAATAAATACCAACACTTGGTTCTAGAACATAATGATTGGTATTAAAGGGGAATAAGTAAAGAGAGTTGTGTACCTTGTTCATAAAATTGAATTTCTCCTTCTTCCCTTTGATATTAAAACAATCTTCGCGCGTCTGGCATAGATGGTGACTTTTAAAATTTGAGCATAAGAAATGGTCTACCAAGTATGATTGTTGCTCTTTCATTTCTTCGGTATCTACAAGCACTGCGAAGTCTGCGTACATATGAGCCTCGATTCCCACACCGTCTTCAAAGGATCCCTCGGGATATGAATGATTGATTTGCAAAATTTTGCAAGCACATATTAGGATTTTCAAAGTGGTTCACTATAAATCTTTTTATAAATTACCTTTGGTAATATGTTGGCGCTTGAGCCAAAATCATGAGCCAAAATCCACGAGCATTGTCAAATGTGTGTTGTCAATCTTGATTGTAATGGCGGCCTCCCTAGATCTTCCTTTTTAGGTGTCATTAAGGTCATCAACCAACGGCTTCACGAGGACTCTCTATAGTAACGACACGCATTATAAATATGGACAAGGTTTGCGGTTTCTAATTCTTCCGGCTGCCCCGGAATCTTTCTGTGTGGTTAGTGGAGCGGATAGCGAAATCTAAGATTCTATCATTTTATTAAAGCTGTCTTTGATTCTTTATAATTTGAAGAAAAACTTTCCAAATGGTATTGATAAGTTCAAGTGCTTTATCATTAGTTGCTATTTTTCTTGATAGATTCTCCATGGTCTTACCTTGGTTAACAACAAGGTCTCTCAAAGAAGGTTGATAAGTATTAAAATTGTTACATTGTTGTTACCTTGGTAGTTGCTTTGATAATTGGGCCTCTGTTGGTTCCAACCTTGATTACTGGCGAGGGGCCGGAAATTATTATTGTTATTGATGAAGTTGATGTCCTCCGGGATCTGCGGACAATTCTGCCCGATGTGGCCTAAGTTTCCACATTCTTCACATGTCATGTGAGAGTCTTGAATTTGCATTCTTGCCTTGGGTTGAGGATCTCTATCCTCTAGCTTCTTCATTATAAGGTCCATTTTAGCGGATAGCATATCTACTTCTTTTTAGGCTGGTGCATTCCTCTCTTGCGAGATTGGCGGCTCTTCACTCCAACCTTGGTTGGAAGCCATCTTCTCCACAAGGATTACGTGGCTGGGAGTTAATGTATGTGATAAGAACCACCACCGGTGCGGCATCCATAGTTTCACGAGAGCTTTGGGAACAAGCCCATGATAGAAAGTCGCATCAACGACCACTTCTCCATCCCATGGTGTGGACGTTCTGAAATATAATCTTGAAAAGCGGCTCCCATGCTTTTCGGGGCTGATTCATCATGCTATTGTTGAAAATTTGATATCTTCCCTCTTAAGGCATTTGTCTTGCCTACGAGGGAAAAGAACTTAGCAAGAAAATTTTGTGGAACAAATATCCCATGTTGTATTCTTATCTTTTGTAGCATAAAACCATTGCTTAGCCCTTCCCAAAAGTGAGAATGGAAAGAGGCGAACAAGATTGCATCTTAGGATCGTCCTTCATAGTAAATGTCTTTGCAAATCTCTAGGAAGTGTTGGAGATGAGCACTAGCATCTTCATGTGCCTTTCCACAAAATTGACTAGCTTGCACCATATTGATGAGCCACGGCTTAGCTCAAAGCCTTTGTCTCCAACCTCTACCTTCGGACCAACAAGAATGTTGTCCGTGGTAGGGTAGAGAACTCACAAAGTGTCTTGGTTGTCATAGCTTCAAATTGAGATGTCAAGTCTTTAGTAACTTGATTAACTTCGGTTGATAGGTCTTGGATTCTCGGGCGATGATGATGATGAAGGTCTTTGGAATTTATGCGAGTTTTGCTCTTGCACTGATTAATTTTTCGGGATCTTCAATAAAATTCTACAGGAAGGTTCTTATTCATACATATATTTTCCACGCATAAGATAAAAACAAAATAGAAAACGAGGGTTGAACTTTGTTTGAGTATGTGATAATGGGTTCTCAATGCATTAGGTGATGTAAAGGGATCTCTGGATTTCCTTATATGATGTGTTTTAATAAGATTTTTGGCTAGCACCCTTTCTAACTAGTAAAAATCGAAACAATACCAACTTAATAGGAATAACCTTGTCTAAGTTTTGGCTAATACCCTTCCAAACTAGAAAAATTTAAAAAGAAGCACTAGAAAAACTTTTGAAGTTTTGAAAACATATTTTCAAATTTTGAAATATTGACTATGCTCTCCCAAACTAGGAAAGTTTTGAAAAACAAAGTCATGAAAAATTATTTTTTCTAAATAGACTCACGCCTTCCCAGACAGCGGCGCTAGAAATGCTTGTTGATATTTCTTACGATCCCAATTAGGAAGGCCGAAAGAAATATATATGGGATATCTATCTAATCATGTTAGCTTGGATATGGGATTAACCTCATGATCCAACAAAGCGGAGTTAGGCGGTGTTAGTAGTGGGATGTAAACATAGTATCATTATCCATAGTGGAGTTAATCTCACGAGGATATGTACTCAAGGTATACCACTCATTTCTATGCATTACCTATACACTAGTCTATCACCCTAGTAATAGCGCTCAAAGAAATGCGGGGGCATGGTACTTCTTGATTGGCCTTGATAAAAGAATGAACATGATATACGCAAGCGCCTGAAATAGAAATACCAATTGTAGCACTTCAGGGAGTAATCGGGTATGTATTTATATTTTACCACGAGGGAAGGGAGTCTATGGAAAGTAGAGAAAAAGGACATCTAATGATTTATATTGTGATTTGATTATGAGATCCACCTTACGATATTGTAATGTCGAGTAGCCATATGTATCTAACATTACTCAACGAGGATAAGTCACGGGATAAAGATAATTATATAATTGATAAATACCCAAGTCTAAGATCATCATATGCCACTAGTATCATACGAGCTATTAACATGTTATAGAAAAGAATAGAATGAATATTCCTAAGATACTCCTAATCATATATGTCAAATGAATACTACAATTAGTGCAATACATCTAGCTATCATGGCAAGGTTGGATTACTTCTACACATGGCAAGCATTACCAATAACAACCAAGGGCGAAACTTGATCATTACACGTAATAATAAGCTTCGACTAGTCCTACATTCGGTGGATTCCAAAGGACTCAGCGGGAATTTGTCACTCCGCGATCTACCACTACAAGAATGGTGGGTGCAGTGGCGGATTTTGTTGTATAAACAACATCATAGGATTGCATTGCTATCACCCACATTCTGAGTGATCATCTATATGGATGCTATACAATTCCATGGTTAAAATATAAAGGAATCATATTTCTAAACATATAATCATGCAAGCATAAACACATATCAATAAGATATCAATTATAAAGACCAAAGCCATAACAATTGGTTAGATTCTAAATTAAAAGTATTTACATATAAGTCGAATACATTTTTTGATTAGCTCGTCTTCAATTTCATGATGCCTTTTTTTGTTTCTTTTTCCATTATGTGTTTTTAGATTTTCCATTTTATCTTCAACTAGAACTAACTCAACTATATGCTAATTATATATATATATGAACTATTATATTATTAGGTCTATGACTTGGGCGGACTAGATATCATGACGTACTGAATGAGTATGATAATGATGTTGTTCTGGTACCAAGGCCATTATCAATCTTCTTAATAACAAAGTGAACCCTAACTCGTCAACCCCTTCCTCTGGGATATCTCGTCTCGACCTTCCCTCTCTTTTCGAGAAACAACCTCAATGTCGGTTTCTCCCTCCGAGCTCTCCCTCCTCCGTCAACCCGGCGGCCATGGCGGTAGGCCTAGTTGGCCTTGGCCGCAGCGCCCGGGGGCGCCATGCTCTAGGCTGCCTCCGTCCCTTCCACTTTTCCCGGCGTCCTCACTCTTCTTCTAGAATGTTTTGTTCACTTTTTAGGGTTGAGTTGCTTCCTCTCCCCAAGTCTTGTCTTCATCTCCCTTCCTCACTGCCGGCTTTCTCCATCTTTCTATGCAATTATCTATCAAGTCCTGGCAGCCGAGGAATACCAAAACATCGCGGAATTATATTTCCTGTCCCCTAGACTTATGTTTGGTCCTTTCCTTACTTGAACCCTTATTGACGATTTACATTATAATACTATGTATGAGGGAGGATCCACAAGTTGGGGACAAGATGCGACTTTAGTAAGCTAGTCTCACTATATGGCAAATAATCCCATGCAGCTATTTGCTTATGTGTTGATTGTTATCTGTCATTATAGTGTTGGCCATGGCTGCAAACTGAAATGTAGTGAATGTCTTTTTTGCATCTAATGGTCACTGCTCAATAATAAATGCAACCTTTTAGTAAAATCTTGTCTTATAACTAGCTCAGATTTAACAAGGCTATCTTCATGTGCCTTTCCACAAAATTGAGTTTTAATCCTGATGAGCCTAGCTTTTTCAGGCATTTGATAACTCTATCCTCTACCTTATTACGGAAGGATGTTGTTAATCAAGGTGTTCATGGTTCGCTAAGTTTTGTTTGCCATTGATTCAAATTTAGATGTCAAGAATACAAGTAACATTTTTAACTTTGTACGTAGGAGTCTTGGATTCTCGGATGATTATTGATGTAGTATTTTGATGTTGGTCTTTTGTTTGACAAACAAATACTCTTTTCAATGAAAATAATTTTTTAGGGATCTTCAATAAAATGCTGTGGAAGGTTCAATTCACTAATTTGTGAAATATAAAAGACAAATATGTATCAATGCTGTGATGTTTGGCACTGATAATGGCGTTCTTTATTGTCATTATGTAGTTTAAGGGATATCTCTGGCTTGGATATGGGTGTTTATAGGATTTTTGGCTAAATCACCCTTTCCTAACTAGTAAAAGCCTGGCAACAATACCAACAATAGGAATAACGTGAATACAAGTTTTTGGCTAATACCCTTCAACTAGAAAGCTAGAAAAGAAGTGGAAAAATTTTTGAAGTTTTACGACCAAACATCTTTTTGTAAAAGCACCATTGACTATGCTCTCCCAAACTAGGAAAGTTTTGAAAAACAAAAGTCAATAAACACCGTTTCTCTAAATAGACTTCATAGTGATCATCTATATGGATGCTTACAATTCCATGCATAAAATATAAAGCAATCTTACTAAATAAACATATAATCATAGCAAGCATAAACACATATCAATGGGATATCTATCTAATCATATAGATCAATATGGGATTAACCTCATTGTATTCTAAATATAAGAGTAAGACAGTCGGTACAAGAGTAGTGGGATGTAAAACTTATGATCATTATCCTTCTTGACTTAATCTCAAGATGAACTTGACCTTCAATAGGTATACCACTAGATTTCTAACTACTTCTAATATGAACTAGGGCTTAGGTCAGACTTGGGTGGACTAGATGGGTATGGACCCCTAGCAATAGCGGCTAAAAATGGGGGGCATGGTATTCTTGAAAGGCCTTGATAAAAAGAATGAACATGATATTCAAAGCGCCGCTATATAAAATACCAATTGTAAGCACTTCAGGGATGTAATCGCCGTATGCGTATTTTTATTTTACCACTAGGCCAAAAATCAGCTTATGGAAAGTTACTTTAATAAAAGGACATCCCAAATTTACATCTCCGATTTAGTGACTGTGATCCACCTAGGCCACTTCAATGCGTTCCCAAATCATCTAACCGACTCCAAGTGGCTAAGTCCGCGGCGGCAAAAGATTTTAAATGATAAATACCGGCGGCTAAGATCGGGTGTGCCACTAGAGCATACGGGCTATTAACATGCGCGAGCGAGCCAGAATGAATATTCCTAAGATACTCCTACTCGGGCGAACCAAATGCTACTATAATTAGCGCTGGCATCTAGCTATCATGGCGCGGCTCCGGCGGTTCTACAGCGCGGCGGCGCATCGGTACCAATAACACCAAGGATTCTCTTGATCATTATTGTAATAATAAACTGCCGATTGATTACAATCGATTAGGCAGGGTGGATTCTTTCGCCTTTTCTCTGTCATCCTCAAATCTACCCACTAATCTGAAGCGAATGTCGGACTGAACTCACTATAAGCGTTGTATCCGACCAAGTTTATTAGTGCTTATCACATACATTCATATCTGTGATTTATGATTTTCAATTCCTTGTTCTAATATAAAGCAATGTATAAATTAAACATATAATCATTGTCAAGCAAAACATGTATCATATATGCATTCAATATTAAAACATGTTTTCCATGTTCCCTGTTTTAAAATATAATAGCGTACTACAGTTGAATACAAGCGGTCTCAATAACAATGATCCTTGCTACTTCTTGACTATATTTATCAAGATGAACTTGATCTTCAAATAGAACTAGCTAGATAGTTAACTACTTCTAGTATGAACTAGGGCTTAGGTCTAGACTTGATCAACTAGATGGGTATGAGTTGATGAATGAGTATGATAATGAAGTTGTTCTACCGACCACGGGGTCGGTGGTCTTCTTATATAGTACTTGGCGGTGAGCGTCAACCCTTGGATCAAACCGACCTTCAACATGGTGTAGATACAACCTCAAAAGTCGGTAGTAAACCCACCTAGAAAGGAGGAGATATGGCCCACGGGGGTGACCCTATCACCTTGGCGCGCCCGGTCTATCTCCTCTTAGCCTCACGGTTCTTTTACGGTGTCCTCTGGTATCTTCTAGAATGTTTTAGTCCACTTTTTGGGTTGAGTTACTTCCGCGGTCAAGTCTTGTCTTCATATGTCTTGTATATTCGGAACTTTCTCCATTCTTCTCTGCAATTATCTATCAGTCCACAGAAAGTCCGCGGAATACCAAAACTTCGTTGGAATTATATTAGTTAGACCCCTAGACTTATGTTTTGGTCTTTGACTTGAGCCCTTGTTTCATGTTATTTAACTTATAATATTATGCTATAGCGAGGTGTCAACAAAGATCAGCGGTAGGAACTCCTTTGAAGCACTCATACAGAATCTCTCTATTTCTAATAAACTTGATTGCTAATCAAGATGTGAGTAGCTAATCTAGAAGTTTCTAGCTCTAATCGTTGAGGATCTTGACTTCTCCTCTAACCCTAAACTTCTCGAGGAGAGAAGGAACTTTGAAGATTGAATAATGAATTCCACAACTAATGAATTAGGTTTTTGATGGTACCCTACCCTTGCTTATATATAGCCTCAAGATGAATCTAGGCCCTTGGATCAAAGCCGTGACTTGGTTGGATGGCTTAGATCTACTCCATAAGATCGGTTGTAGAAGAGATTCGAGGCGGGACCATTGGATCCTCGGGGCCAAGCCGGTAATGGCCCCACATGTAGGTCCTCAGGCCCCACACCTGACATGTGGGCCTCGGCACGTGTCGGTTGTCTTCTTTTGCCTTTTACACCCCTAAAATTTCTACTAATTGCCACAGGTTTGGTCCTTTTCTTTGGTGTCTCTATTTTGGCTCTTTTCAACCCTTTTTTTTAGCATTTCAAGGTTCTCTGTAAAACGCGGAGGGTACACAAAAACTCATGGAAATCGTGGAGATTTTAATAATATTTTATTAACATTCATCCCTTGAGGTTATAGTATTTTTTATATAAAAGTGGATGTTATCTATGATGAACAATATTATTGAAGGCCTACTATATTCCTAAGTTAGAAGCAATATTTTTAGTCTTGGCCAATTAGAAGGAGAAAAGGTTTAAAGGGAACTCACGGAGGATGGCGGGGCTATGTGTGTTTGATCGAGGGAAACTTGTTCAGTGTTCATTTGCACCTAGGACAAGAAAATATAGACTTTACCTTGCTAAGTTTAGGTTGTCATCTCCGGTTTGTTTACTTGCACATTGGGATGAAGTTTCTTGGAAAATGGCATGCTAGATATGGGCATTTAAATTCGAGCATCAAATGATCTTGGTGCAAAAGACATGGTAGAGGAAGGGCATTATTCAAAGCATTAGTAGGGTGGATAAAATCTATGATGGTTGTGTTCTAGGCAAACAACATCACCGAGGCTTTTCCCAAAGTTTCAAGTTTTAAAGCTGAAAAGGTCTTGACTTGGTTAGGTGCTTTATGTGGGAAAATTACAACAAAATCTCTAGGAGGTGCCTCATACTTTTCATTTGTTAGTTGATGATTATAGCGGATACATGTGGGTGGAATTGCTAAAATCAAAGGACCAAGCTCTTGAATGCTTTAAGAAGATAAAAATCAGGGCTGAGATTGAAAGTGGAAGTAAACTGAAAGCTTTGAGGAAAGAGATAGAGGTGGTGAATTCACTTCTAATTTATTTACCATTTTCTTCAATGATGGTGGGATCAAGCATTATACTACCACACCATACTCTCTCCTAGAGATCGAATTGGTTGAAAGAAGGAACAAACAATGGTAGAGATGGCTAGGTGCATGATGAAGCAATGCGAGGTTCTATCAGGAGTTTTGGGGGTGAAGCAATTTGTACAACAATATATGTGATATATAAAGGTGGGAAATACATGATGTAATGGAAAAATCAAAAAAAACTTTGCGAGTGCATGTTAAAGCACTTGGCAAAAGAAACTCACTATTAACTTTGCGTGAGCCGTCATTTTGCCAGCTCACGGCAAAAACCTTCTTTTCCGAGAGCCACCCGTTAGGGATCTCACGGCAAAGGGGGACAGCGAAACGCCCGTTCACAACACTTTACATTTACGTATGCCAACAGCTGTAACTCCTGGACTCGCGGCAAAGGCCGTCAATGTGGCCCCTTCGTTACCTCTAAGCTGAGAGTTAATGGGGTATATGGCAAAGTCTTTTGCGTGAGCACATAGAATGGCTCCGCGGCAAAACTCTCAATAAATAGCTTCTTTCCCGATATGCCTTTGTCGTGCGTAGCTCACGGGAAGAGCATTCTCGCTTTTGAGGTATATAACAGCCTTTGCCGTGTATGTGGCGTACACGACAAAGGGAGAAGTCAGTAGTGAAAGTTACTCTCTAGCCAGCCACCGAGCGAGAAATATAATACTAGCATACTGAATGGGTACTCATGGCTGGATTATATATTAGCCATGCTCTAACATCTACAGTGTTTTTTTGATCCATGCAAACCAAGATAGAATTTTAATGCACACCTGTTGCCTCATGGAAACGTGAATTAATCAAGATGATTATTAGATTTTTCTATAACGGTTGGTAGCTGCCCATGGCATTGATGACCGACATGTGGATCGTGCTGCATACTGTGTCATGGTCACTCTTTTTGATAAAAAACCTCATGAGCATTTTCAATAATTATCATAGCTCGCTTTAGTTACGGTGTCCCAACAAGATATTTGGGCTAGCTATTTGGGTGCCGACTAGGTAAAAAATCTAACGTGGAGGAGATAAGAGTGGATAATGAACTCGCTAGCGCTTGCATACAATCTCGCACCCTTTCCGAAACAATGAGTGAAAGCTTTGCTTTCGCTAATGCCTCGATGCTTTCTATGTTTGCATGTGAAAGCTTGCTTTCTTATTTTTTTATTCATCTCACGTCCAGCTGAGCTGACCAAGTGGACTGCTTCATTGCGGACGCCCTTGCAAAAGATTTTGTCGTAGTTAGTCATGTTGATCGTGGATAGGAGTTGGCAGTTGCAAAGCGGCGATTGCGATTTCACCCCTCCACGCTACTTTGACTATATAAATACCTGCTAATTAAAGTGATGAATGCCGTCTTCACTTTTTGTTATATAAATGGTGAGTGTTACTTTGCCACTTCCGGTTTGTTTATGTTTTGACCAAAATTTCATTGTCATTACTAAAGTTGAATTTTTGATGTTAAAATGCAGCTATATTAATGATTAAGCTGTCATTAGCCCGGCTCCCCTGCCCCCGATCGATTCGCTCCGATCCTAGCTTACCAAGCTTCTTTGTCGTAGCTAATCATGGTGGCACAGTGGGAAGTGGATAGGGAGTTAACGGTTATTGTATCATTTGGTTCCTACATGATTGCGACGGGATGCGGAAGGCGTCTTGTGAGGATTACAGCGGGATTAGTTTAGGGACGACGGGGATAGAGGAATATATCGGCTGTTTGTTGGGCTGTTGTTGGGTTGGGCCGTATCCACAAACGCGAATCGGCGTATGCATACACGCGGATTACATATCCGGCAATCCGTATTTGAATATTGTAAAAATAATAAAAATCTGATACTCCACGGATCGGGCGCGGATCGGACGCGCATCCATATCCAAGCGTGTGGGGATCACGCGATACGCGTGTTTCCTAAAGTATGCGTGTTTTATAGACCACCACCACGCTACTCTGACTATAAAACCCTAGTTCAGCATCTCCGTTTAGAGCAATAAACGGTTGTGCGGGCAGCATTGTGCTCTTGCTATGGCATCATCAGCAGCATTGCGGGGGATGTCCGGGCATGGAGTGCGGTTGTGCTCCGTAATAGATCGTTTCACCACAGCAACAGCAGCAACGCGGCAAATCTGCAGCATCAGCTCCGCTATCCGTACCAGTCAACATTGCTCTCGCGTTACCGTAGCCATGCGCCGTCGCTCGCGCAATTACATACTAATAAAGTTCTCTCCGCCGCCGCGACGGGTCCGAGGCCGTGCCGGCAGAGGGAGCTCCTGCAGGGACGACGCCGCCGCCGGCACCGTGCGTGCCCGGCAAACTACGTGCCGCTGTCGCCGCTAAGTTTCATTGAGCGCGCCGCGGTGGTGTACGGCGACCGCACCGCGGTGGTGTACGGCGAGGCATCAGCATACATGGAGGGAGGTGCGGCAGCGCTGTGTCAGCGTAGCGGCCGCGCTGGCCACAAACTTCGGCATATCGCGCGGTGATGTGGTGAGTTGTCATTGAGACAGACGTTGGTCGGGCAGCAGCGTTCCATGCCTTAATTAGCGTGCTGTGTCTCCTTCAATCTAAAACAGTTTCAGCCTCTTCCATGTTACCATTTGAAGCATTTTTTCAGAACAATTTTTTTACATATGGTTTCATGTTCCCAAAACTCAACAACTTCAAAGTTATTCATGACTTATATTCTAACGTGTGACTCATATGCAGTTCAAAAGCGACTTCTTTTTATCAACTTTGGATAGAGAATTAGAGAGCACTCCCTTAATTCAAAATTATCGATGTTCATAATTTTTTTTTTTTATATTCATAATTTTTTTACTATGCACTTAAATATACATTATGTCTAAAATACATAATAAAGATATAGTATTTTAAAAAGTCGAGACGCCTTACCTTTTGGATGGAGGAAATACTATCTCCATAAACCAATGTTTAAAAATAGTGGGCTATAGAATTTGGTGGGAAGTTGGCAAAAACGTTATAAGCGGTAGCCATGTCGGCGATGCTATTTGGTGCTATATATGCTAATAAAAGCTTCTTTGTTTTAGAATTAATATTTATCCACGATTTAAACTGCGGCTATAGCGGCGCTATAGATGTAATAGAGCAGCTCGCTACGCAATTACGCACTTTTGGCGCTATGCATGCTATTATTAAGCTATAGCGGCGCTATAATGCCGCTAAGCTCAAATAGTGTCATAGCGGCGCTATTATGGCCTTATTGGCAAATTGATCGACCTAGCCTAATTTTAGTGATTCGGTGTTTTTGGTAACTTTATGATTGTTTGCTTATGTACTTGACGCCTTGATGCCTTCATGGTTGTTTGTTTTGAGGATGAGAACTTTTATTATATGGTTATCATTATAAACATTAAATTATAAACATTAAATTATCACTTATCAAATTATAATTATATACTTGTCACGATTTTTACATTTATTTGAAACAAATAGCGGCAATAAGCGGTAGCTATAGCGTGCTTGCATCGCTGGCTACTTTTGCAAATAGCGTAGCTATAGCGGTAGTTATAGTGGCAATAAGCGTCCATATAACAGAGGCTGCCACTAAATTTCATAAGCTGTGGCGATCTAAAACATGGATATTTATGTCTCAAATAAATTTATTACAAAATATATTCCATCATTTATCTATTAATACTTATTTTGTATTAGAAGTGTGATAATCTTTTATATAAATTTGGTTAAAGTTAGAATAAGCAACTTCTCGACAAAAGTGAAAATTGCATGTTTTTGAGGCGGATGGAGTAAAAAGTTGGCTTAACGGAACAGCTACGGCTGGTTACGGCCGTTAAGATAATGAGTTAACGAGCCAGAAAGCGGCTCCAGCTTCGACTCATTTACAAGCTTGAGATGGCTACCGTTAGGCTGGTGAGCCTATCATAAAATGTAAAAAAATATAATATATATTATTTAAAGTTTGAAACAATATATTAATAGCTCATTCATCCATAGGACTTAATAAATCAAACAAAATAATATGCACTAGTATATTATATAATTCTACAGTAAACATCATCTATTGTCCATACTGTATATCATATATAAGGCATCCATAATTTATTATTGATTATGCATACAATCATTTAAAAACAAATAGTCATAGTACTCCCAAATTTATTGGAGTCAATGTCTAGTTATCAACCAATTGTAAAGTGCAATACATGAAGTCATTGGAAACTAGTAAAGCGTTAAGGATAATAATTACGGCTCATTGGGCTCAGGGGCTAGCTCGAGCAGCGAGCTGACTTCGTTAACTACACGAGCTAAAGTGTTGGCTTAGCTCATTGAAAAATATAAATGGCCAGAGCGGGCGGCTTTTGCAAAGCTTTTCTTCGGCCTTAGGGTAACTGGTAAGTAGTAACACATTTCTTTTTTTTTTTTAGATTACCGCGATTTCAGCTTGGGGCGCTCAACCGCCGCGCACACTCACCACCTATGAACCTGCGCCGCGTAAACCATACCCCTATGAGCGCAGCCGAAAGAAGCTGAACCAAGCAAATCCACGAAGTTCACGCGAAGTCACCCGCAGCGCCTACCGCTATCAGCGAGGGGCGTCGCCTGGCGCTTAATGCACAATGCGAAAACCGCGAAATAAAAATCTAGGATAAAGTTAGCGCCCGGGGATTTGAACCTGGGTGGGAACCCCACCCAATGGCCTTTACCTTTCGCCTAAACCCCTTGACGAGTAGTAATACATTCACGCGAAGACCTATCCCTATACGGCTATTGCTATCCCTGTCGCTATATCAATGCAGCTGAGAGAGAGGTGATATAGGAAAAAGTGTAATAATAATGGCTATCATATCAATTTTGCTTTCTAAAAATACAAGGCTCTAGCATATATATACTTTGTTTTTTTTATTGTTTTGTCTAATTAGTAAAACGTGTATATCTTTGGCAATTATTTTTTAAAAAAAAAAATTATATAGTTTCATTATATAATTTTTTTTTTGATATGAAAATACTATCATAATATCTAAATCAAAAAGAAATGGTTGGTCAAAGAAATAGTTTCATTTCGTAAGTTTTCAAATGTAACACTTAAAACAAAGGGAGCAATAACCATGAAAAGTTTGTTATGTAAAATTAACGACCAACTGCCTGTTCTAAAACAATCAGCACTAATAGCGTCGACAGTGATATATATATTTTTGGATAGTGTGGAAACCAAATGTAAGAAGACAGATACTGCGTATATGCAGCAATTAATCATAGCAGTTCATTCGGCACTAATAGTACCGACAGAGATATATATCTTTGGAATTAGTGTGGATGGAACATATATATGCAGCTTATCACATCGTTCATTAATACGCAGGTAGCTGTCCTCGGAGTACAAACGTGCCGGCGATGTACGAGCTGCACTTTGCCGTGCCCATGGCCGGCGCGGTCCTCACGTTGAATACGCGGTATGATGCAGCCATGGTATCCGTTTTTACTAAAAAACATTCCGGTGCCAAGGTGCTCTTCGTCGAGTCTCTCTTCCTTGATGTCGCAAGGGGCCGCTGAAGCAGCTCGCTCTGTCGACCACGCTGCTGCCGGTTCTTGTAGCAATTTCAGACGACGACGATGATGGCGAGACCACAACCACCGGCTGCATGACGAGTTACGAGGATCTTATCAGGGATGCACCTTCACAGTTCGACGTCGGTGGCCGTGCGAACGAGGCTGGACCCGATCGCTCAACTACACCTCCGGCACGACGGCGCGGCCCAAGGGCGTGGTCTACAGCCACCGCGGCGCGTACCTCAACACCCTCGCCGCCGTCCTCGCGTACGACATCACCACCATGCCGACCTACCTGTGGACCGTGCCCATGTTCCTGCAACGGCTGGAACATGACGTGGGGGTCGCCTTGCAGGGAACGGCACCAGCATCTGCCTCCGGAGGTTCACGGCCAAGACCATCTTCGACGCCATCGCGCGGCACAAGGTGACGCACATGGGCGAAAGCGCCCCCGGTGATTCAACATGGTCGTGAACGCGCCGGCGGCGGACGGCCACTACCGGCGCTGCTGCGCGCGTCATGACTGGCGGCGCGCCGCCGCCGCCAGACGTCTTGTTGTTGGAAATGGGAGGGCCTCCGGCTTCATCGTCTACCAAATCTACGGCCTCACGGGACGTACGGCCCGTCGACCCGTCTGCACGTGGCTGCCAGAATGGGACGCTCTGCCACCCCGGAAGGGCGCGCGTGGCCGCAAAAGGCGCGCCAGGGGTTCCACCACGCCGCGATGCAGGACGTGGACGTCAAGGATCGGACACCATGGAGGCGTGCCGTCCGACGGTCTGGCAGTGGGCGAGGTCATGTTCCGGGGGAACACGGTGATGGGGAGTGGCTACTGCAGGGACCTCAAAGCGACCAAGGGGAGGCCATGGACGGAGGGTGGCTGCGCACCGGGGACCCTGGCCGTCCGGCATCCGGACGGCTACATTCAGATCAAGGACAGGGCCAAAGACATCATCGTGTGTGGCGGCGAAAACATCAGTTCCATCGAGGGTGGAATCGGTCATCTCCGGCCACCCGGCCCGTGCTGGAGGTGGCAGTCGTGGCGGACCAGACGACAACTGGGGGTGAAAGACGCCCTGCGCGCGTTTGTCAGCTGAAGTCCGACGCCGCCAGCGCAACCGAAGCAGAGATTAAAAAGCTTTTGCCGACAGGGGCTTCCACCCTACATGGTTCCAAGACGGTCGTATTTGAGGATCTGCCCAAGACTTCCACAGGGGAAGACGCAAAAGTTTCTTCTGCGGGAGAGGGCCCGTGCTCTAGGCAGCCTCACACAAATAAGGCCCCGTTTGCATCCTCCGGATTTTGAGAATCTGGTATAAAAGAATCCCACAATCCTATATTATTCTTATAAAACGTTCTATGTTTCTTTTTATCTAGATTATCAAAATCCCAGCAGAATCAAATAACATCAAAAAGCATGTTTGTGGTCTCTACTTATTATATTTACACTACCACAGAAAATATTTTATGGCGGTGCCGAAACATTACTTGAGGCCCGGTCACAAAACAAAATCCAACCCTGTCGAGGGAAAATTACGGGCCGATTCCACGAGGCCGGTCATTTTCATTTATGGAAGTCCGTCCAACGCCGCAAAAATTCATTTAAGGAGGCTGCTAGAAATAACCGCCCTTGAAAAATAGGGCTCACCCTATTGAAATAGGCCGGCCCACTACCCGGCCAATCGGTAGTCATCTATATAAGATGAACTTAGGGTTCGAATGGGCACTCCATTTCCTCCCTCGTGCCCCCTCTCTTACCCGCCCACCACAGCTCAACTCTCTCCTCTCCGGCTCTCCCTCACCCACGCGCCCGCACACACCATGTCGTCGGCGCCCAGGAAACCTCTCTCTCTCTCTCTCTCTCTCTCCCCTCTGGCTCGTGAGAGCCGGGGAGGGAGGCAGCAGAGGAATCTCCACGATAACACTTGGCGGGCTTGGGTAGTAGTGGCGTCACACTCGATTTGTGTAGCAGGGTCTAAGAGGGGCAAAACGCAAACCCAAACTCAAATGAAATGTAGAAATTATGCTCCTTTCACCTTTCCTTGCCAGTTTTCTATATACCGTTAGATTTCTTCCTATCATTGGAATATCTATATTATTTTTTTTTGTTAGGAATGGTGCTGATTTTCATAGTGATTTCACATCCACATCGCAAACCGTCTCAGCCCTGCACGTAAGCCTCTGTGGAGACAGCTCGGGTGGTACCCGGTAGCCCGTCTGGCACCAACCCTCGCTTTGATCGCCACCGAGGCTAAGATCGCGGATCAAATCGCCCAAAGCAACCCACAACTGGCTGACTCGGCCATCTCCCTCTTCACCCTCTCTCTCTCTCTCTCTCTCTCTCTCTCTCTCTCTCTCTCTCTCTCTCTCTTACGGAGCCGCGAAGGATCGATATGGATGGCGAGGGGGCCTGCGGTTGGAGTTCTTTGTCAGGTGCAGCATCGGTGTCTTCTTGGCGGATCTGCGGCGCCCGTGCCTAGAGCTTCTGGAAGGGCCCTGACCGTAAGCTCAGCGGCCCGGCAACTCAGCGGCTAGATCCCGGCTCGCCCTAACCAAAGGAGCACCGCGGTCGGCGGCATCTGGGGCCGGCGGTGGTGAACGTAATGTCACAGTCGCCGGGGGATTGGTCCTCCGGTGTACTTGCACATCGCCGATTTTTCCCCATCGCGTGTCATGGTACGGCGAAGGCCCTCGGGGCTTTGTGGTAGTGGTTGTAGCTCAGCGGGGTCACCATGCACGCGGGATGCTATCAATGCTGCTACTGCTTTGGGTGTGCGGATGTCTTGCTCTCGTGTGAGGTGAGTTCTCACGATGCATCGGCGATAGCTGGATTTGCTTCATCGGTTTTGGGGAAGTTTAGAAGGTCATAAACTATAAAAATTCAAGTTAAAAGCTCATTTGTCATGTTTGGTGGCAAAAATTGACACCAATTTTACTTGCTTGAGAGGTGGTTAGGGGATCTTTTCTTAGATTACGTATTGTTTATTTACTTAATATATTTTGGCTCTCATTCTATTTTGTATCTAAGTACTATGAATTTATCCCTAGGGAGATGATGATTTTAAATTACTATTTTTCCTTTGCATTTGAAAAGAAGGAAAACTAATTTGTGTTCTCTTCAGTATGTCTCACAGAACACCAGATCTAATGATCAGCCGGGGACATACCAGAAGATGTCATATGTAGCAACATCTTTTTCACGCCTTCCTTTCAAGTTTGTCCACATGCTTGAAGACCATATCCGAAAATTATAGACATCTCACAGAGTACTACTAAGTTTGCTGCAAACCAGGCGACACTTTTGCCCATCATGTCAGCCTAATCCGCATTGATTTGCCTGATAAAGGAATCATTTATACACTCACTTGATGTTCTCTCAACGACACCTTTATAGTTGGTGTTCCATCATCAGGAGAAGCGATTTCCTTGAAGTTGCCATAGGTGATGGGCGTTTTGATCTCCTTGCCTCAACAAATGGTCAGCTATATAGGTCAGCTGTGCCATCCTATGAGAGTAGCTATCACACTTAAGCCACCCTACCTTGCATGCCCAGCAAATCCTTACCTTACAACAATCCCAACTGTTAGTCCTGTGTGCGGCTGAGTGCGTCTGAGACATGACCCAGTGCCACTGGAGTCTAGTGTTTTGATCCATCGAGATGATCCTCAAAAGTTCATGATTGTCCAAGCATTGCCAACACCTACCATAAATGGTACTTTTAGTTGAGTTCCATTTTATCTCTTTTTCCTCAGATGCGAGATTCTGTGGATCGTGTCCAAATAATATGATTACTGCAAACGTAAAGCAAACTGTAGAATGCCAAAGGTGGTATAATATTCAGCTGGTCTTCTATATTGGGACTATAAAGATGATCTACTGGTTTTGATGTTGTAGAAGTGTAGTTGGGAGCATCAAGATGCCTTACTGGGAAGCTACCAGGGTTCCATGTTGATGAGGGAGCCATAGTATTGATATGTATCTAGCTTAAGCGGTGGTATAGAGCAATCATGTGTGCGGCAGCTAGCAAGGATCGTTTTGAGCCATGTACCAGCTTATGAGTACATATGATTACCAACAGAGCTTAAGCATGCGAGAAAGGATGGGAGAGCATTGTGCCAGATGATGTTGCGAGTGAATTTCAATTTTGTCATTCAGTGAAGCTACGTAATGGGTACGGCAAAACCAGTTTTATGAGAGGAGGTGGTGTGAAATCGTGCGTCAGAGTGGGAGGTAGTGTTTACATTTGAGGGTGAGAGGCAAAAATGGAAGACATCGAGACCGAGGTATTACGTTATATTGACATGGACCTGCAGGCATGAGTGGAAAATACTAGAAGAGGGTAGGCAATGCATTTGACATGAGGTGTGTGTTTGGATACCACCGCAATAGCATGTAGCTACTCTTCCACGTGTGTGTATGTGACTTGAACATTGCAAGATGGAATTTGTGACGGTAAATCCGGTGGTTGCAGGTGTGCAATATAGAAGAAAATGAAGAAAGAAAGAATATAAGTAGTATTTGTTTCTAAATTCTTATCATTCTATAGAGGTAGTGATTTGAGATTTTTGTGGTAGCTAAGTAGTTTTATTCCCGTGTGAGGAAATGTTCAATGAATCTTGAGGTGAAAGCACAGTGATGCGCTAGTATTGGTTTTAATGATT
Source organism: Hyparrhenia diplandra (assembly GCA_015847255.1). Lineage (NCBI taxonomy): Eukaryota > Viridiplantae > Streptophyta > Magnoliopsida > Poales > Poaceae > Hyparrhenia > Hyparrhenia diplandra. The sequence continues at coordinate 424 of JADLZK010003049.1, read as the reverse complement.
ACCATTATGTATCATTGTGAGGCTCCAGCGAATGCCAGGAGTACATTGCTTTTGATACTTTTGGACATGAAGATTTAATATTAAGTACACGTACTTTTGCTACTCCAAACACACATATTGCGGCGTATGAGATTTTATTTTGATTTGCTCTTTTCAAGTGTCTGTAATGTGGCTTGCACACTTTCGTGTAGAGAAAATTCTGCTTGCTACCTCGCTGGATTATATGACCCAAATGTGTTCTAAAATCTAGACATTCTATCTCAAACATGGTGCTTATCTTCTATGTATAGAATTTTGATGTGCACAGTTCTCGGACTTTTTGGCTAACTTATGCCTTCTGTTTTGATGGCTAACTGCGAGATGATGTTTTGTGACCAAGACAGGAATTTACATGTGAGTATCGACTGGAATCAGCAAAACCGAG
>JADLZK010003048.1:0-24771 GCA_015847255.1 Hyparrhenia diplandra | reverse complement strand
CGAAAAAGTCTGGCTCGATTCTATTTTTTTGTTTTTGAGTTGCGCTGAATCAGTATAACGGTTGTGGGAATGCAATGTAATTTATCCTACCATCATCTAACCTATCCACCCTAACTTCCTACATAGCTTTCGTGTCGTTCCCCTTCTTGTTTCGATATGTAGGATGACACAAAGATTTTCTTTGCCAAGATTTCACTCTAAACAAGTGCTACTTTGAGGCCTATGACAAGTGATTCTTAGAAAAACACTCCAATGGTCCACTTCTTCAAATTTAGGCTCCCTAGGGTGAGGCATTTGATTCCACAACCACGAAAAAGTCTAGCTCGATTCTATAGCGGATTGGAAACTTCTCTTTGTTACGAGTTCGCGCTGAAATCATCGCCAACAGTCCCTATGTCACATCAGGAAACATATATTAACGGTTGTGGAACGCAATGTAATTGATCCTACCGTCATCTAACCTATCCACCCTAACTTCCTACGTAGCTTTCGTGTCATTCCCTTCTTGTTTTTCGTCGTAGGTCGACCGCATGAGATTTTCTTTGGAATTCCAAGATTTCACTCTAAACAAGTGCTACTTTGAGGCCTATGACAAGTGATTCTTAGAAAAACACTCTAATGGTCCACTTCTTCAAATTTAGGCTCCCTAGGGTGAGGCATTTGATTCCACAACCACGAAAAAGTCTAGCTCGATTCTATAGCCGGATTGGAAACTTCTCTTTGTTTTGAGTTCGCGCTGAAATCATCGCCAACAGTCCCTAGTGTCACATCGAGAAACATATATTAACGGTTGGGGAACGCAATGTAATTGATCCTACCATCATCTAACCTATCCACCCTAACTTCCTACGTAGCTTTTGTGTCATTCCCCTTCTTGTTTCGATACGTAGGTCGACACAGAGATTTTCTTTGGAATTCCAAGATTTCACTCTAAACAAGTGCTACTTTGAGGCCTATGACAAGTGATTCTTAGAAAAACACTCTCAATGGTCCACTTCTTCAAATTTAGGCTCCCTAGGGTGAGGCATTTGATTCCACAACCACGAAAAAGTCTAGCTCGATTCTATAGCGGATTGGAAACTTCTCTTAATTTTGAGTTTCTTGTGAAATCATCGCCAAGCAGTCCCTAGTGTCACATCAAGAAACATATATTAACGGTTGTGGAACGCAATGTAATTGATCCTACCATCATCTAACCTATCCACCCTAACTTCCTACGTAGCTTTCGTGTCATTCCCCTTTCTTGTTTCGATACGTAGGTCGACCTTAGAGATTTTCTTTGGAATTCCAAGATTTCACTCTAAACAAGTGCTACTTTGAGGCCTATGACAAGTGATTCTTAGAAAAACACTCCAATGGTCCACTTCTTCAAATTTAGGCTCCCTAGGGTGAGGCATTTGATTCCACAACCACGAAAAAAAGTCTAGCTCGATTCTATAGCGGATTGGAAACTTCTCTTTGTTTTGAGTTCGCGGCCCGAAATCATCGCCAACAATCCCTAGTGTCACATCGAGAAACATATATTAACGGTTGTGGAACGCAATGTAATTGATCCTACCATCATATAACCTATCCACCCTAACTTCCTACGTAGCTTTCGTGTCATTCCCCTTCTTGTTTCGATACGTTGGTCGACACGGAGATTTTCTTTGGAATTCCAAGATTTCACTCTAAACAAGTGCTACTTTGAGGCCTATGACAAGTGATTCTTAGAAAAACACTCTAATGGTCCACTTCTTCAAATTTAGGCTCCCTAGGGTGAGGCATTTGATTCCACAACCACGAAAAAGTCTAGCTCGATTCTATAGCCGGATTGGAAACTTCTCTTTGTTTTGAGTTCGCGCTGAAATCATCGCCAACAGTCCCTATGTCACATCAGGAAACATATATTAACGGTTGTGGAACGCAATGTAATTGATCCTACCATCATCTAACCTATCCACCCTAACGTCCTACGTAGCTTTCGTGTCATTCCCCTTCTTGTTTCGATACGTAGGTCGACACAGAGATTTTCTTTGGAATTCCAAGATTTCACTCTAAACAAGTGCTACTTTGAGGCCTATGACAAGTGATTCTTAGAAAAACACTCCAATGGTCCACTTCTTCAAATTTAGGCTCCCTAGGGTGAGGCATTTGATTCCACAACCACGAAAAAAGTCTAGCTCGATTCTATAGCCGGATTGGAAACTTCTCTTTGTTTTTGAGTTCGCGCTGAAATCATCGCCAGAAAGTCCCTAGTGTCACATCGAGAAACATATATTAACGGTTGTGGAACGCAATGTAATTGATCCTACCATCATCTAACCTATCCACCCTAACGTCCTACGTTGCTTTCGTGTCATTCCCCTTCTTGTTTACGATCGTAGGTCGACACGTAGATTTTCTTTGGAATTCCAAGATTTCACTCTAAACAAGTGCTACTTTGAGGCCTATGACAAGTGATTCTTAGAAAAACACTCCAATGGTCCACTTCTTCAAATTTAGGCTCCCTAGGGTGAGGCATTTGATTCCACAACCACGAAAAAAGTCTAGCTCGATTCTATAGCCGGATTGGAAACTTCTCTTTGTTTTGAGTTCACGCTAAAATCATCGCCCAGCAAATCCCTAGTGTCACATCGAGAAACATATATTAACGGTTGTGGAACGCAATGTAATTGATCCTACCATCATCTAACCTATCCACCCTAACGTCCTACATAGCTTTCGGGTCATTCCCCTTCTTGTTTCGATACGTAGGTTGACACAGAGATTTTCTTTGGAATTCCAAGATTTCACTCTAAACAAGTGCTACTTTGAGGCCTATGACAAGTGATTCTTAGAAAAACACTCCAATGGTCCACTTCTTCAAATTTAGGCTCCCTAGGGTGAGGCATTTGATTCCACAACCACGAAAAAGTCTAGCTCGATTCTATAGCCGGATTGGAAACTTCTCTTTGTTTTGAGTTCGCGCTGAAATCATCGCCAACAAAATCCTAGTGTCACATCGAGAAACATATATTAACGGTTGTGGAACGCAATGTAATTGATCCTACCATCATCTAACCTATCCACCCTAACTTCCTACGTAGCTTTCGTGTCATTCCCCTTCTTGTTTCGGTACGTAGGTCGACACAGAGATTTTCTTTGGAATTCCAAGATTTCACTCTAAACAAGTGCTACTTTGAGGCCTATGACAAGTGATTCTTAGAAAAACACTCTAATGGTCCACTTCTTCAAATTTAGGCTCCCTAGGGTGAGGCATTTGATTCCACAACCACGAAAAAGTCTAGCTCGATTCTATAGCCGGATTGGAAACTTCTCTTAATTTTGAGTTCGCGCTGAAATCATCGCCAGCAGTCCCTAGTGTCACATCGAGAAACATATATTAACGGTTGGGGAACGTAATGTAATTGATCCTACCATCATCTAACCTATCCACCCTAACTTCCTACATAGCTTTCGTGTCATTCCCCTTCTTGTTTCGATACGTAGGTCGACACAGAGATTTTCTTTGGAATTCCAAGATTTCACTCTAAACAAGTGCTACTTTGAGGCCTATGACAAGTGATTCTTAGAAAAACACTCCAATGGTCCACTTCTTCAAATTTAGGCTCCCTAGGGTGAGGCATTTGATTCCACAACCACGAAAAAAGTCTAGCTCGATTCTATAGCCGGATTGGAAACTTCTCTTCGTTTTGAGTTCGCGCTGAAATCATCGCCAGCCCTAGTGTCACATCGAGAAACATATATTAACGGTTGTGGAACGCAATGTAATTTATCCTACCATCATCTAACCTATCCACCCTAACTTCCTACATAGCTTTCGTGTCGTTCCCCTTCTTGTTTCGATCATTGAGGATGACCTGACGAGATTTTCTTTGTAATTCCAAGATTTCACTCTAAACAAGTGCTACTTTGAGGCCTATGACAAGTGATTCTTAGAAAAACACTCCAATGGTCCACTTCTTCAAATTTAGGCTCCCTAGGGTGAGGCATTTGATTCCACAACCACGAAAAAGTCTAGCTCGATTCTATAGCCGGATTGGAAACTTCTCTTTGTTCTGAGTTCGCGCTGAAATCATCGCCAACAGTCCCTATGTCACATCAGGAAACATATATTAACGGTTGTGGAACGCAATGTAATTGATCCTACCGTCATCTAACCTATCCACCCTAACTTCCTACGTAGCTTTCGTGTCATTCCCCTTCTTGTTTCGATACGTAGGTCGACCGCAGATTTTCTTTGGAATTCCAAGATTTCACTCTAAACAAGTGCTACTTTGAGGCCTATGACAAGTGATTCTTAGAAAAACACTCTAATGGTCCACTTCTTCAAATTTAGGCTCCCTAGGGTGAGGCATTTGATTCCACAACCACGAAAAAGTCAAGCTCGATTCTATAGCCGGATTGGAAACTTCTCTTAATTTTGAGTTCGCGCTGAAATCATCGCCAGCAGTCCCTAGTGTCGCATCGAGAAACATATATTAACGGTTGTGGAACGCAATGTAATTGATCCTACCATCATCTAACCTATCCACCCTAACGTCCTACGTTGCTTTCGTGTCATTCCCCTTCTTGTTTCGATACGTAGGTCGACACAGAGATTTTCTTTGGAATTCCAAGATTTCACTCTAAACAAGTGCTACTTTGAGGCCTATGACAAGTGATTCTTAGAAAAACTCTCCAATGGTCCACTTCTTCAAATTTAGGCTCCCTAGGGTGAGGCATTTGATTCCACAACCACGAAAAAGTCTAGCTCGATTCTATAGCCGGATTGGAAACTTCTATTCGTTTTGAGTTCAAGCTGAAATCATCGCCAAATGATCCCTAGTGTCACATCGAGAAACATATATTAACAGTTGTGGAACGCAATGTAATTTATCCTACCATCATCTAACCTATCCACCCTAACTTCCTACATAGCTTTCGTGTCGTTCCCCTTCTTGTTTCGATACATAGGACGACACAGAGATTTTCTATGTAATTCCAAGATTTCACTCTAAACAAGTGCTACTTTGAGGCCTATGACAAGTGATTCTTAGAAAAACACTCTAATGGTCCACTTCTTCAAATTTAGGCTCCCTAGGGTGAGGCATTTGATTCCACAACCACGAAAAAGTCTAGCTCGATTCTATAGCCGGATTGGAAACTTCTCTTTGTTCTGAGTTCGCGCTGAAATCATCGCCAACAGTCCCTATGTCACATCAGGAAACATATATTAACGGTTGTGGAACGCAATGTAATTGATCCTACCGTCATATAACCTATCCACCCTAACTTCCTACGTAGCTTTCGTGTCATTCCCCTTCTTGTTTCGATACGTAGGTCGACACAGAGATTTTCTTTGGAATTCCAAGATTTCACTCTAAACAAGTGCTACTTTGAGGCCTATGACAAGTGATTCTTAGAAAAACACTCTAATGGTCCACTTCTTCAAATTTAGGCTCCCTAGGGTGAGGCATTTGATTCCACAACCACGAAAAAGTCAAGCTCGATTCTATAGCCGGATTGGAAACTTCTCTTAATTTTGAGTTCGCGCCAAATCATCGCCGGCTTTCAGTCCCTAGTGTCACATCGAGAAACATATATTAACGGTTGTGGAACGCAATGTAATTGATCCTACCATCATCTAACCTATCCACCCTAACGTCCTACGTAGCTTTCGTGTCATTCCCCTTCTTGTTTCGATACGTAGGTTGACACAGAGATTTTCTTTGGAATTCCAAGATTTCACTCTAAACAAGTGCTACTTTGAGGCCTATGACAAGTGATTCTTAGAAAAACACTCCAATGGTCCACTTCTTCAAATTTAGGCTCCCTAGGGTGAGGCATTTGATTCCACAACCACGAAAAAAGTCTAGCTCGATTCTATAGCCGGATTGGAAACTTCTCTTTGTTTTGAGTTTCGCGCTGAAATCATCGCCCGGCCGGTCCCTAGTGTCACATCGAGAAACATATATTAACGGTTGGGGAACGCAATGTAATTGATCCTACCATCATCTAACCTATCCACCCTAACTTCCTACGTAGCTTTCGTGTCGTTCCCCTTCTTGTTTCGATACGTAGGTCGACACAGAGATTTTCTTTGGAATTCCAAGATTTCACTCTAAACAAGTGCTACTTTGAGGCCTATGACAAGTGATTCTTAGAAAAACACTCCAATGGTCCACTTCTTCAAATTTAGGCTCCCTAGGGTGAGGCATTTGATTCCACAACCACGAAAAAGTCTAGCTCGATTCTATAGCCGGATTGGAAACTTCTCTTTGTTTTGAGTTCGCGCTGAAATCATCGCCAACAGTCCCTATGTCACATCAGGAAACATATATTAACGGTTGTGGAACGCAATGTAATTGATCCTACCGTCATCTAACCTATCCACCCTAACTTCCTACGTAGCTTTCGTGTCATTCCCCTTCTTGTTTCGATACGTTGGTCGACACAGAGATTTTCTTTGGAATTCCAAGATTTCACTCTAAACAAGTGCTACTTTGAGGCCTATGACAAGTGATTCTTAGAAAAACACTCTAATGGTCCACTTCTTCAAATTTAGGCTCCCTAGGGTGAGGCATTTGATTCCACAACCACGAAAAAGTCAAGCTCGATTCTATAGCCGGATTGGAAACTTCTCTTAATTTTGAGTTCGCGCTGAAATCATCGCCAGCAGTCCCTAGTGTCGCATCGAGAAACATATATTAACGGTTGTGGAACGCAATGTAATTGATCCTACCATCATCTAACCTATCCACCCTAACGTCCTACGTAGCTTTCGTGTCATTCCCCTTCTTGTTTTGATCGTAGGTCGACCGCGGTGATTTTCTTTGGAATTCCAAGATTTCACTCTAAACAAGTGCTACTTTGAGGCCTATGACAAGTGATTCTTAGAAAAACACTCCAATGGTCCACTTCTTCAAATTTAGGCTCCCTAGGGTGAGGCATTTGATTCCACAACCACGAAAAAGTCTAGCTCGATTCTATAGCCGGATTGGAAACTTCTCTTCGTTTTGAGTTCGCGCTGAAATCATCGCCAACAGTCCCTAGTGTCACATCGAGAAACATATATTAACGGTTGGGGAACGCAATGTAATTGATCCTACCATCATCTAACCTATCCACCCTAACTTCCTACGTAGCTTTCGTGTCATTCCCTTCTTGTTTCGATACGTAGGTCGACACAGAGATTTTCTTTGGAATTCCAAGATTTCACTCTAAACAAGTGCTACTTTGAGGCCTATGACAAGTGATTCTTAGAAAAACACTCTAATGGTCCACTTCTTCAAATTTAGGCTCCCTAGGGTGAGGCATTTGATTCCACAACCACGAAAAAAAGTCAAGCTCGATTCTATAGCCGGATTGGAAACTTCTCTTTGTTCTGAGTTCGCGCTGAAATCATCGCCAGCAGTCCCTAGTGTCGCATCGAGAAACATATATTAATGGTTGGGGAACGCAATGTAATTGATCCTACCATCATCTAACCTATCCACCCTAACGTCCTACGTAGCTTTCGGGTCATTCCCCTTCTTGTTTCGATACGTAGGTTGACACAGAGATTTTCTTTGGAATTCCAAGATTTCACTCTAAACAAGTGCTACTTTGAGGCCTATGACAAGTGATTCTTAGAAAAACACTCCAATGGTCCACTTCTTCAAATTTAGGCTCCCTAGGGTGAGGCATTTGATTCCACAACCACGAAAAAGTCTAGCTCGATTCTATAGCCGGATTGGAAACTTCTCTTTGTTTTGAGTTCGCGCTGAAATCATCGCCAAAGAAATCCCTAGTGTCGCATCGAGAAACATATATTAACGGTTGTGGAACGCAATGTAATTGATCCTACCATCATCTAACCTATCCACCCTAACGTCCTACATAGCTTTCGTCTCGTTCCCCTTCTTGTTTCGATACGTAGGTCGACACAGAGATTTTCTTTGGAATTCCAAGATTTCACTCTAAACAAGTGCTACTTTGAGGCCTATGACAAGTGATTCTTAGAAAAACACTCCAATGGTCCACTTCTTCAAATTTAGGCTCCCTAGGGTGAGGCATTTGATTCCACAACCACGAAAAAAAGTCTAGCTCGATTCTATAGCCGGATTGGAAACTTCTCTTAATTTTGAGTTCGCGCTGAAAATCATCGCCAGCCAGATCCCTAGTGTCACATCAAGAAACATATATTAACGGTTGGGGAACGTAATGTAATTGATCCTACCATCATCTAACCTATCCACCCTAACTTCCTACGTAGCTTTAGTGTCATTCCCCTTCTTGTTTTTCGATACGTAGGTCGACACGGAGATTTTCTTTGGAATTCCAAGATTTCACTCTAAACAAGTGCTACTTTGAGGCCTATGACAAGTGATTCTTAGAAAAACTCTCCAATGGTCCACTTCTTCAAATTTAGGCTCCCTAGGGTGAGGCATTTGATTCCACAACCACGAAAAAGTCTAGCTCGATTCTATAGCCGGATTGGAAACTTCTATTCGTTTTGAGTTCGCGCTGAAATCATCGCCAGCAGTCCCTAGTGTCACATCGAGAAACATATATTAACGGTTGTGGAACGCAATGTAATTTATCCTACCATCATCTAACCTATCCACCCTAACTTCCTACATAGCTTTCGTGTCGTTCCCCTTCTTGTTTCGATACGTAGGATGACACAGAGATTTTCTATGTAATTCCAAGATTTCACTCTAAACAAGTGCTACTTTGAGGCCTATGACAAGTGATTCTTAGAAAAACACTCCAATGGTCCACTTCTTCAAATTTAGGCTCCCTAGGGTGAGGCATTTGATTCCACAACCACGAAAAAGTCTAGCTCGATTCTATAGCCGGATTGGAAACTTCTCTTTGTTCTGAGTTCGCGCTGAAATCATCGCCAACAGTCCCTATGTCACATCAGGAAACATATATTAACGGTTGTGGAACGCAATGTAATTGATCCTACCGTCATATAACCTATCCACCCTAACTTCCTACGTAGCTTTCGTGTCATTCCCCTTCTTGTTTCGATACGTAGGTCGACACAGAGATTTTCTTTGGAATTCCAAGATTTCACTCTAAACAAGTGCTACTGTGAGGCCTATGACAAGTGATTCTTAGAAAAACACTCTAATGGTCCACTTCTTCAAATTTAGGCTCCCTAGGGTGAGGCATTTGATTCCACAACCACGAAAAAGTCAAGCTCGATTCTATAGCCGGATTGGAAACTTCTCTTAATTTTGAGTTCGCGCTGAAATCATCGCCAGCAGTCCCTAGTGTCGCATCGAGAAACATATATTAACGGTTGTGGAACGCAATGTAATTGATCCTACCATCATCTAACCTATCCACCCTAACGTCCTACGTTGCTTTCGTGTCATTCCCCTTCTTGTTTCGATACGTAGGTCGACACAGAGATTTTCTTTGGAATTCCAAGATTTCACTCTAAACAAGTGCTACTTTGAGGCCTATGACAAGTGATTCTTAGAAAAACTCTCCAATGGTCCACTTCTTCAAATTTAGGCTCCCTAGGGTGAGGCATTTGATTCCACAACCACGAAAAAGTCTAGCTCGATTCTATAGCCGGATTGGAAACTTCTATTCGTTTTGAGTTCGCGCTGAAATCATCGCCAGCAGTCCCTAGTGTCACATCGAGAAACATATATTAACGGTTGTGGAACGCAATGTAATTTATCCTACCATCATCTAACCTATCCACCCTAACTTCCTACATAGCTTTCGTGTCGTTCCCCTTCTTGTTTCGATACATAGGACGACACAGAGATTTTCTATGTAATTCCAAGATTTCACTCTAAACAAGTGCTACTTTGAGGCCTATGACAAGTGATTCTTAGAAAAACACTCTAATGGTCCACTTCTTCAAATTTAGGCTCCCTAGGGTGAGGCATTTGATTCCACAACCACGAAAAAGTCTAGCTCGATTCTATAGCCGGATTGGAAACTTCTCTTTGTTCTGAGTTCGCGCTGAAATCATCGCCAACAGTCCCTATGTCACATCGGAAACATATATTAACGGTTGTGGAACGCAATGTAATTGATCCTACCGTCATATAACCTATCCACCCTAACTTCCTACGTAGCTTTCGTGTCATTCCCCCTTCTTGTTTTCGATACGTAGGTCGACCGCGAAAGATTTTCTTTGGAATTCCAAGATTTCACTCTAAACAAGTGCTACTTTGAGGCCTATGACAAGTGATTCTTAGAAAAACACTCTCCAATGGTCCACTTCTTCAAATTTAGGCTCCCTAGGGTGAGGCATTTGATTCCACAACCACGAAAAAGTCAAGCTCGATTCTATAGCCGGATTGGAAACTTCTCTTAATTTTGAGTTCGCGAAAAATCATCGCCAACGAGTCCCTAGTGTCACATCGAGAAACATATATTAACGGTTGTGGAACGCAATGTAATTGATCCTACCATCATCTAACCTATCCACCCTAACGTCCTACGTAGCTTTCGTGTCATTCCCCTTCTTGTTTCGATCGTAGGTCGACCACGAGAGATTTTCTTTGGAATTCCAAGATTTCACTCTAAACAAGTGCTACTTTGAGGCCTATGACAAGTGATTCTTAGAAAAACACTCCAATGGTCCACTTCTTCAAATTTAGGCTCCCTAGGGTGAGGCATTTGATTCCACAACCACGAAAAAAATCTAGCTCGATTCTATAGCCGGATTGGAAACTTCTCTTTGTTTTGAGTTTCTTGTGAAATCATCGCCAAATCCCTAGTGTCACATCAAGAAACATATATTAACGGTTGGGGAACGCAATGTAATTGATCCTACCATCATCTAACCTATCCACCCTAACTTCCTACGTAGCTTTCGTGTCATTCCCCCTTCTTGTTTCGATCGTAGGTCGACCTGAGATTTTCTTTGGAATTCCAAGATTTCACTCTAAACAAGTGCTACTTTGAGGCCTATGACAAGTGATTCTTAGAAAAACACTCCAATGGTCCACTTCTTCAAATTTAGGCTCCCTAGGGTGAGGCATTTGATTCCACAACCACGAAAAAAGTCTAGCTCGATTCTATAGCCGGATTGGAAACTTCTCTTTGTTTTGAGTTCGCGCTGAAATCATCGCCAAAGCCCCTATGTCACATCGAGGAAACATATATTAACGGTTGTGGAACGCAATGTAATTGATCCTACCGTCATCTAACCTATCCACCCTAACTTCCTACGTAGCTTTCATGTCATTCCCCTTCTTGTTTCGATACGTAGGTCGACACACGACGAGATTTTCTTTGGAATTCCAAGATTTCACTCTAAACAAGTGCTACTGTGAGGCCTATGACAAGTGATTCTTAGAAAAACACTCTAATGGTCCACTTCTTCAAATTTAGGCTCCCTAGGGTGAGGCATTTGATTCCACAACCACGAAAAAGTCTAGCTCGATTCTATAGCCGGATTGGAAACTTCTCTTTGTTTTGAGTTCGCGGCCGAAATCATCGCCCGGCAGTCCCCTAGTGTCACATCGAGAAACATATATTAATGGTTGGGAACGCGCAATGTAATTGATCCTACCATCATCTAACCTATCCACCCTAACGTCCTACGTAGCTTTCGTGTCATTCCCTTCTTGTTTCGATACGTAGGTTGACACAGAGATTTTCTTTGGAATTCCAAGATTTCACTCTAAACAAGTGCTACTTTGAGGCCTATGACATGTGATTCTTAGAAAAACACTCCAATGGTCCACTTCTTCAAATTTAGGCTCCCTAGGGTGAGGCATTTGATTCCACAACCACGAAAAAAAGTCTAGCTCGATTCTATAGCCTGGATTGGAAACTTCTCTTAATTTTGAGTTCGGCGCCGAAATCATCGCCAACAAGTCCCTAGTGTTGCAGAATGAACTTCAAATTACAGGGCCCACATGTACTAATTATCGGTTAAACAACCTTTAATAGTCACATATGTGCACCCATAATCCGAAAAGTACTATTATCTTTTCCAACCAGATCCGTTACGAGGTCATTGCAAGATTACAACAGTTTTTCATACATAATCGAGTAAAACAAATGGAAGATTTATATTACAATACTTTTACAACCATTTATTTGAAACAAGTTTTACAATATAAAAAGTAGGAGTAAAAGCGGAAAGTTTATTACACAAACGACACTACTAGACCCTGCCCACGGGTCTCACCTCTCACTCATCATCACTTTCTTCCTGACGAATCGTCATGCAGCATGGTCCGGTGCAAACATGACTCCCAAGTCCTGCAACATGGGTCAACAAACCCTGAGTACGGGAGTACTCAACAAGACTTACCCGACTAAAGAAAAATAGGAGGAGACTCAGGAATGCTGGTCTAGAGGGAAATCAAGGTAAGGCTTTTAGCAAGAATCAAAGACTCTTTTTGCAGAAAAGCTTACTAATAATGAATCCTTACTTTCAATGTTTTAATCCCAATTTAGTTTCTCACCTACACTAGGTGATCTCGATACTATAGCAAACACTTGTAGAAGTTCCATCACTTATTCCATCTCCTCAATTGTTCCATAATTAAACTACGATGTAAGTGGGAAACCAAGTCTCCATATCCGAGAAGCACGGCGATTTCGAAATCGATTAACCCAAATTTGGAGGAGTTCTTTCCACCGCGACATATGTAGCACTTAAGCTTGCATATATCAACCCTTTCCTGGATACTCAAAACGGAACCGCGTCCTACGCCACCCGAGAATACAGTACGCCTCCGTCCTGGGACTTTAACCCACCGAGGGTATCTTGTACTCCCGCCATCTCTCCACTCCCAGTGCGCGGTTGTACGTTTCCGATTTGACACCCCCAAGATCGGGCTTACCGGAGTATGCGTCCGGAACTAGGGTCGACTGTGATGGGATGACACCCATGACAGACGTGCCATTGGTCCAACGACCTCAGGCGCAGATTGCATTCCATAGTCTCAGTCCGCATTGCTTACAATGCACGGTCCTTAATCGACAAGCCGGAAATACTACACTGAGACTCCATTCCCAGTGCAAATTACCCCGACCGGTCTCAACTTTATCACCATATCCCAGTAATGGTTTCATCATATAGCATCCTTTCTCATCAAATGCCTCTTGGGCTATCATAAAGGACTTGTCACATTTTGACTCAAAAGTCTAACTAATATAGTCAGGCTAAGCGTTCTAGCATTTTAGCAAAACAGGTTATCAAGGTAGATATTGAAATAAACAAGGAATGGTAAGGCATCAATTAGGTTGTCACTCAACTCCTATCACCTAATGCAAGACATAAAGCAAAGGTGATATAAAGCTTTGTAAAACACAAGGAAATGTTTAAATGATCCGGGGCTTGCCTTGATCGGTGAAGTAGCTTGACTCGGCCGACGGATCTCGATATTCGGAATTCGAATCAACAGAATAGCCCTCTTCAGCGACTTGATCAACAACTTCACAATCTCCTTCGTTCACTATACAAAAGAATAATGTATGCTTAACATGATGCCATGCATATAAACATGAGGTGCGAGAGTGCATGGAATGATAAACAACTCGAGTACGACTTTCCTTCACGATAAAGTTGCAACCTAACAAAACCAACTTGTTGAACTACTCTACGAGATATCATCACCATTGCCTACGGAGTTCTCAAGGACCATCTGACAGTGTGGTATGGTGTAGGGTTCACAAAACAACCCCAAATCAACCCAAAACTCTAAGTTAGAAAGCATAGAATCATTTATTTTACACATGAAATGATAGGTCATAATATAATAAAATTTTTAACTTTCTCAAAACAAGCTCAAAAAAATTTTGTACAGGTAGGTCATGTCTTAAAACAGTACCAAAATAATTTTCATGATTTTTGGATAAATAAAATAATTATTAAAAATCAAGGAAGATGCATTTTTCAATTAAAATTTGTATTTTTAAATCATGCCAAAAGTATTCAAATTTCAAGTTTCAAATTTTTCATGGATAGAGATACTCATGGGAAGGCTACACAAAAATTTTCAGAATTTTTAAAGCTATTTTCAATTTTCTATGAATTTTACAAAGTTTGACACTATTCAAATAAAAGAAATTGAATAAAACATTTATAAATGAAAAATGGGTTTTGGGCTGAATCTCGGCCATTATCGTGCATGGCCCGCCATCGCTCACGCCCACTATGAATAGTAACGGACCGCCCCTTGTGGAAAACGTGTTGGGCCGCCCAATCGCTATGATGTCGGGCGCCCGCGTCACCGAGCACGCGTGCTCACGGCGGCGGTCGCTGCTCACCGCCGCGGCGCGGCGCGGCCCGTGTTCAGGCTGAATGGTCGGAATGGAAAACCAATTACGAAACGTGGCGGGGAGCTCACCGCGGATCTAGGACGAGGCCCGGTTGGGGCGGGCGAGACCGGGATGGGTCGTCGGCGGCGGCGGCGACAAATGGCGGCGGCGACGCATGTGATTCCGCACGTCGCCTTGCCAACTACAAAAACCAACGAGCCGTTCATGACCACGGCGTCCACGCGACTCAAAGAGACCAGTTGGTTGGGCGAAATGATCACCTAAAATGGTTCGGCTTTGAGGCCGAGGGCGGCGGCTTAGGGAAACACTCGTCGGAGAAGACTTCCTCGAATTTAGGGCGATTAGGGTGAGGCGGGCTATGGCCAGGCTCCGAGGAAGCTAAGCAAGTCTATAGCGGCCGGCTTGGAAAGATGGTTGGATGGAAAATGGCACGACGGCGACGAGCAACGGCGGCGGACGAGGATGACATATATTAATGGTTGGGAAAAAGAAGAAAACGGGCCTACCATCATGTATTTATAGGCATGGAGGGGTCGAGGAGGTAGCCGGAGGAGTCGCTTCTTGTCCGTGTGGTGGTCGGCGTGTGACATCGCCGGTGGACGGCGGCGCGAACCTTGACGCCGGCGGTGGCAAGGAGGGATAGGTCGGGTTCTTGTTCACCTTCAACCCTAACTCTGAAAATTTCAAATTACTCCCAAATTTTGAACTAAACTCAAAAATTTCCAAAAAGTAACCCCCTTAATTTTTCAAGATCTACAACTTTCATAATTGGACCATTTTCAAATTCAGCCTCTATGTTTGACTTTTTTGAAAAGCAGCTTCAAATTTTGAAATTTGAATTCAAAATTACTTTTAAAATCATGTAACAACTTGAAAAACTTTGTACATGACTTTTGTTCCTCTCAACAAGATCTACAAACTAGCTTTTGAAAGTTTTCTCAAATTTTGCATAAATTTTGAAATATAGAAAAGGGGGCAATTTGGGTTTGAATGAAATTCAAAATTACTTTAAAATTTTGAACTAAACTTGGAAACCTCAAAATACCAACTTTGTTTAATTTTTAAAACTCTACAAAAATGCTTTAATGACCATACCCAAAATCTTGATAAATTTTGAAATAAATAAAAGGGGACAAACTAGGGTTTGAGATTAGGGTTTCCGACAAGGGGGGTAGTTTTCGGATTCTGATTCCTCTCGCGTCTTTTCGACCGACATAGCAACCAAACATAA
Organism: Hyparrhenia diplandra; assembly: GCA_015847255.1. Lineage (NCBI taxonomy): Eukaryota > Viridiplantae > Streptophyta > Magnoliopsida > Poales > Poaceae > Hyparrhenia > Hyparrhenia diplandra. The sequence continues at coordinate 9,317 of JADLZK010003048.1, read as the reverse complement.
AATAAACTTATTTTAGTTCAATGCAACACGTGGGCTAAACATGGATGCTTTTACAATGATCATGATGACATGTCGTTTTTAGTGTAAATAACACCAATGTTACTGACCCTTCTTCCTTAAAGAAATCTCGGCCCCGAGATTTAAAGTCCTAGGGTTTAGTAACGGAAAAGGAAATGTGTCAAGCAAACACATCTCTAACTATTTCATAAAACAAGGAGGGGCCTTACATTTACAAGAATTAAGAAAGTGGAAACTTGAGAAAGTTTTCCGTTAAGAAGTCTTCTGATTCCCAAGTAGCTTCTTCTTCGAAAGTGTTGATTCCATTGGATCATGTACCATTTGATAGTTTTGCTTCGGGTGACTCGAGCTTTACGGTCTAAGATCCGAATAGGATATTCGAGTAGGTCGACTGGTTCTAGATTAACATCTTCGAAATCAACCACTCGATCCGCACTCGTAAGCATTTCTTCAATTGGGATACATGGAAAACATCATGTACCGCGATAATCTTTCTCGCAACCTAAGTCGATAGGCAATCGGTCCTCGTTTTTCTAGAACTTGAAATGGACCAATGTATCGAGGTGCCGGTTACCTTTAACTCAAAACGATTCACCCCTTTCATGGGTGACACTTTCAAGTATACATAATCTCCTATTTCAAATTCCAAGAATCTACGCCTCTTATCGGATAACTCTTTTGTCGAGATTGTGCTTCTTTTAATTTGGTTTGCACAAATCTCACTTTTTTCTTGACTTCCTTTACTAGGTCTACTCCAGAACCATCTTTCTCCGTGGTTCGACCAATGCAAAGGGGGTTCTACATCTGCGACCATACAGAGCTTCAAACGGTGCCATTTTTGAATACTTTCTTGATAATCGTTATTGTAGGCAAACTCGCTAATGGTAAACATATATTAACTTTTCTGAATAATTAAGGATATATGCTCTCAACATGTCCTCTAGAATCTGATTTACTCTTTTTCTCGCTTGTCCCGCCACCAAGGATGATAACCCGAACTATGATTTAATTTGGTACCAAGGGACTTTTGCATTTGTTTCCAAAATTTAGACATAAACAAAGAACCTCTATCTCATTTACAATATGCTTAGGGGCTCCATGTAGACTGAAAATTGATGAACATATAGCCCGGCATAATCTATCGCTTTATATTGATCATTTACTGGTAGGAAATGGGCTATCTTGGTAAGTCGATCAACTATAACCCAGATAGAATTGAACCCTTTCGATGTTCGGGGTAATCCAACAATAAAATCCATACTGATTTCTTCCCATTTCCAAGAGGGAATAGGCAAAGGATGCAATTGTCCCGCAGCTTTCATGTGCACGCTTTTTTACTGGACAAGTGTCACACTCGGCTACATATCGGGCAATTTCAATCTTCATTTTTGTCCACCAAAATCTCGCTTTCAAATCTTGATACATCTTGGTACTTCCGGGATGAATAGAATATCGGGTTAGATGGGCCTCATCCAGGATTTGTTGACGTAACTCAGGATTCTTTGGTACCACCAAACGGTTTTTAAACCATAATACATCTGCCTCATCTATTCTGAAACAGGTAGGTTTCCCACTTCTGACTTTCTCCTTGATGTGTGCGATGCCCTTACTGATCTTCTGAGCATCAATAATCTGATTCTTGATCGTTGATTCTACTGTGGCATTGGCTACCATACCATGCTCAACAATTCCTATATTCAGTTTCTCTAATTCGTGACATAAAGTTCTATCCTTTATGTTGGCTATAAGACAATTACACTAAGGATTCCGACTGAGTGCATCGGCAACAACATTTGCCCTTCCAGGATGGTAATGCACTTCTATGTCGTAGTCCTTAATTAATTCTAGCCATCTTCTCTGGCGCATATTCAAATCTGATTGGGTAAAGATATATTTCAGACTTTTATGGTCTGTATATACATGACAAGTATTACCCAACAGATAATGATGCCAGATTTTTAGAGCATGAACCACTGCGGCTAACTCCAAATCATGGGTTGGATAATGCTCTTCATGGCGTTTTAGTTGGCGTGATGCATAGGCAATAACTTTGCCTTCTTGCATTAGCACACAACCAATACCAATACCAGATGCGTCACAATAGACGTCAAATGGTTTCTCTATATCCGGTTGGGCTAAGATCAGGCGTGGGTTAGTGCTTTCTTCAAATTTCGAAAAGCATGCTCACACTCGGTGACCATACAAACTTGGTCCGATTCTTTAACAACTCTGTGATAGGCTTTGCCACTCTTGAAAAATCAGAAATGAATCGACGGTAATATCCCGCCATTCCAAGAAAACTACGAACCTCATGAACAGTTGTTGGTGGTTTCCAATTGAGAATATCTTTCACTTTACTCGGGTCAACGGCAACTCCTTCAGACGATAACACATGACCCAGAAACTGTACTTCTTTCAGCCAAAAGGCACACTTGCTAAACTTAGCATAAAGGTGATGATCCCTCAATCGTTTTAAAACTATTCTGAGATGCTCTGCATGCTCTTTTTCATTCTTGGAATAAACAAGAATATCATCAATGAATACTACCACGAACTTATCCAGTTCTAACATAAACACTGTGTTCATCAAATACATGAAATGAGCCGGGGCATTGGTTAGACCAAAGGACATAACCAAATATTCATAAAGACCGTATCCGGTGGTAAATGCGGTCTTTGGAATATCTTCGTGTTTAATCCTAATTTGATGATACCCCGATCTCAAATCAATCTTGGAAAAGACTTTGGCTCCTGCTAACCGATCAAAAAGTAAATCAATCCGGGGCGTAGGGTACTTTGTTTTTTGATCGTCACTTCATTAAGTGGACGATAATCTATACACATTCTCAAAGTCTGATCCTTCTTCTTCACAAAAATGGCTGGACATCCCCAAGGTGAAGAACTTGGCCTGATAAATCCTTTTTCTAATAACTCTTGTAACTGAGTTTTCATTTCAGCTAATTCCTTGGGTGCCATTCTGTAAGCTCTTCGAGAAATGGGAGCAGTTCCTGGTTTCAATTCTATGCTGAATTGAACATCTCTTTCCGGTGGTAATCCAGGCAAATCATCTGGAAATACATCCGGAAACTCACATACTACTGGAATGTCTTTAATTTCCTTCACACAAGTTGCACAAACTTTTTCAACCGTCCTCTTTACAATTGAAAGTTGAATAAGGAGTTCAGAATTTCTCTCAGGTAACTTTACTTTGACAGTTCTATTGACGGTATCTATAATAGTACCATATTGGTACAGCCAATTCATACCAAGGATCACGTCTATATCTTGATCCCTTAGAACTATCATATTGGTGGGGAAATCATATCCACCTAAGGTTATGGGGATCTGATATACCACCTCTTTAGTACTCATACGTCCCCCGGGTGAGTGTATAATAAACTCATCCTTCATTTCCCCAATGGCTATCGCATTTTTCTCCACAAATGTTTCACCGACAAATGTATGCGATGCACCGTAATCAAATAATATTATCTGCGGTGTCTTGCGACAGGGAACATACCCATCATAATCGGTTCCCCTGCAGGAATATCCTCCACATTGGTATAATATACTTTTCCGGTTCTCTTTTCCCCCTTTCCCTTCTGATCTTTCTGGGTATTATTCTTGTTCTGTGGTTGCGGCCGACTTCCGAAGGGACCCGATAACCCGGGTTATATCTTCGAGGACCGGGGCATTCTCGAGAATAATGTCCGTGTTTTCCACAGTATAGCAAATGGGTGTATGGCTTTGTGGGGAAGGATTGCGAATGACAGGGGCATTCGGCTGACGTGGATAGGGAAAAGTTGCAGCAGGTCGAACAAACGACTGCTGTCTAGGTTGGAACTATGGTGGTGGACGATAAGAAGGACGGAAATGATTCATAGGATGGTAAATCACTTTCTGACGCTTTGATTTGCCACCAGAAGATCTAGAGGAGAAATTTTTCTTTTTCTTGTCTTCCTTATGCTCGTATTCCATAAGAACACGATTCTTCTCCTCACAAGATATGGCCATGTTCACCACATCATGATAGGAGTCTGTGTCACGGATATTCATCATGGCATGAAGCCTTGGATGAAGTCCTCGGATAAACCACTCCTTCTTCTTTTTATCTGTGTTCACAAGTTCTGTAGCATATTGTGACAGATGATTAAATTTGCCCACATACTGCAATACTGAATCTTCTCCTTTTTTTAAGGCTAAGAACTCATCTAACTTCTTAACCATAACCCCCGCTGGAATGAAGTGAGCTCGAAAAGCATTCTTGAATTCATCCCAGGTGATTCGGTGTCCGGCGGGCTGCTCAGCTTTAAAGTTTTTCCACCAAACTCGAAGCAAAGATTCGAAGTTGTTGGGCAGCAAAAGAAAGGCTTCTGGCAATCCGTGCAAGTCATTATCTCAAACTTCTCCTCCATAGCACTAAGCCAATCGTTTGCTTCTAAGGGTTCATCAGCTCTACTGAAGATTGGAGGTTTTGAGCCCGTGAATTCTGGGTAAGAAGTGTCGTCTCCATCGCCGTGTCGACCCACGGGGCCGCGACGATTGTTCTCGATTCTGGCGGGCTACTTCTTCGCATCGGGACGAGAGTTTTCGCGAGTAGCTTGAACCGAGCCGCAATGGCATCGATCAAGTTCGCGGGGACGGTGGAGAGTGTGGAAGGTCACCCCCATTCGAGAGCCGCAATCGCTGTCGTGCGACATCCGCTTTTAAAACAAAACTATATAACACTCAACCAACTTTATTGAACGTTCAAAAGAAAACAAACAAAAACAGCACAAAGCATTTATTCTTAAGACAGAGGTTCCATTCTACATCTACCCCGGGTTTATCTAAGTAGCTTACTATTAAACAAGCTATATTACATATTCTACAAAAATCTCATTCCTCTTCAAGGATCATTTTCCGACTCGTTGTCGCTAACATGAGGCTCACGCTTCAGGATTTTCTTCTACTTCCATATCCTCTTGGATTACTTCACCCAAATCCTCTTGTACTGCTTGAGGTTGGTGATCTGGGTTGAGAAGATTGTTCATGTGATGAATTTGCATGTTCAAATTGGCTTCTTGAGCTTCCAATTGAATTGCATAAGCCACCAGCTGATGATTATCTTGAATGAGGTGGTCACACTGATGCTGAAGTGCGGTCTTCTCGTGGACCGTCTCGATCAAAGCCTGACTACATTCTCCATGTTTTTGAACACTTCGATTCAACTCAACTTGCAATCTTCCAATCTGAATTCCATCACGGCGTCTATCTCTAGCGACTTCATCCAAATCCCCGGTCGGCGCCGATTTCTTTTGAAGATCTTCCTTGGTCTTGCTACTGCTGGTTGCTTCGGGTCATTTCTTGCCGCAAGTCGATGATGCGAACGCGCCCTTTGGTCCTGTCTTTTTCTAGGGGTCGTTTTGGCACGGGCCATCCTCAGAAAAGTTAAGATCGATTACCAAGGTTCAGATAGGAGAATCTAAAGGTTTAGCAAGAATAGGGTTGATACTTTTTAACCCAAACCACACTAAAGGGGAAGGTAACATTAACAAGTGATTTAAACATGATGCATGAATCGAACCTACGCAACAATCAAATAAAACCTTTGCATTAAAAGATTTTACAAATATGGCAATATATAAGGCTACTCCACTTATATCCTTTGGATTTAGATAAGAGAGTTTTTCAATAGAATAAGATAAGAGAATAAGCAATTTGGACCAAATAAGAATAAAATTAGTTTGACCCAAATCATTTTGAATTTTTATAAAGTAATGCTACAAGAACACCGTAACGGAGGCTCGATGCCACCGTAATGTAACCTTCCAAATTACAGGGGCCCACATGTACTAATTATCGGTTAAACAACCTTTAATAGTCACATATGTGCACCCATAATCCGAAAAAGTACTATTATCTTTTCCAACCAGATCCGTTACGAGGTCATTGCGGTATTACAACAGTTTTCATACATAATCGAGTAAAACAAATGGAAGATTTATATTACAATACTTTTACAACCATTTATTTGAAACAAGTTTTACAATATAAAAAGTAGGAGTAGCGGAAAGTTTATTACACAAACGACACTACTAGACCCTGCCCACGGGTCTCACCTCTCTCACTCATCATCACTTTTCTTCCCGACGAATCGTCATGCGGCATGGTCCTGCAAACATGACTCCCAAGTCCCGCAACATGGGTCAACAAACCCCGAGTACGGGAGTACTCAACAAGACTTACCCGACTAAAGAAAAATAGGAGGAGACTTCAGGAATGCTGGTCTAGAGGGAAATCAAGGTAAGGCTTTTAGCAAGAATCAAAGACTCTTTTTGCAGAAAAGCTTACTAATAATGAATCCTTACTTTCAATGTTTTAATCCCAATTTAGTTTCTCACCTACACTAGGTGATCTGATACTATAGCAAACACTTGTAGAAGTTCCATCACTTATTCCATCTCCTCACTGTTCCATAATTAAACTACGATGTAAGTGGGAAACCAAGTCTCCATATCCGAGAAGCACGGCGATTTCGAAATCGATTAACCCAAATGGGAGTTCTTTCCACACGACATATGTAGCACTCCATATATCAACCCTTTCCTGGATACTCAAAACGGAACCGCGTCCTACGCCACGCGTTACGATTTGACTTTAACCCACCAAGGGTATCTTGTACTCCCGCCATCTCTCCACTCCCGGTCAGCGGTTGTATGCGTTTCCCGATTTGACACCCCCAAGATCGGGCTTACCGGAGTATGCGCCCGAACTAGGGTCGACGTGATGGGATGACACCCATGACAGACGCGTGCCATTGGTCCAACGACCTCGGCGCGATTGCGTTCCATAGTCTCGGTCCACATTGCTTACAACGCCGCGGTCCGACAAGCCGAAATACTACACCGAGACTCCATTCCCGGTGCAAATTACCGACCGGTCTCAACTTTATCACCATATCCCAAAGATGGTTTCATCATATAGCATCCTTTCTCATCAAATGCCTCTTCGGGCTATCATAAAGGACTTGTCACATTTTGACTCAAAAGTCTAACTAATATAGCCGGGCTAAGCGTTCTAGCATTTTAGCAAAAACAAAGTTATCAAGGTAGATATTGAAATAAACAAGGAATGGTAATGCATCAATTAGGTTGTCACTCAACTCCTATCACCTAATGCAAGACATAAAGCAAAGGTGATATAAAGCTTTGTAAAACACAAGGAAATGTTTAAATGATCCGGGCTTGCCTTGATCGGTGAAGTAGCTTGACTCGGCCGACGGATCTCGATATTCGAATTGAATCAACGTAATAGCCCTCTTCAAATGACTTGATCAACAACTTCACAATCTCCTTCGTTCACTATATGAAAGAATAATGTATGCTTAACATGATGCCATGCATATAAACATGAGGTGCGAGAGTGCATGGAATGATAAACAACTCGAAAGTACGACTTTTCTTCACGATAAAGTTGCAACCTAACAAAACCAACTTGTTGAACTACTCTACGAGATATCATCACCATTGCCTACGGAGTTCTCAAGGACCATCTGACAGTGGTGTGGTGTAGGGTTCACAAAACAACCCGAAATCAACCCAAAACTCTAAGTTAGAAAGCATAGAATCATTTATTTTACACATGAAATGATAGGTCATAATATAATAAAATGTTTAACTTTCTCAAAACAAGCTCAAAAATTTTTGTACAGGTAGGTCATGTCTTAAAACAGTACCAAAATAATTTTCATGATTTTTGGATAAATAAAATAATTATTAAAAATCAAGGAAGATGCATTTTTCAATTAAAATTTATATTTTTAAATCATGCCAAAAGTATTCAAATTTCAAGTTTCAAATTTTTCATGGATAGAGATACTCATGGGAAGGCTACACAAAAAATTTTCAGAATTTTTAAAGCTATTTTCAATTTTCTATGAATTTTACAAAGTTTGACACTATACAAATAAAAGAAATTGAATAAAACATTTATAAATGAAAAATGGGTTTTGGGCTGAATCTCGGCCTGTTACTGTGCATGGCCCAGCTACTGTTCACGGCCCACTATGAATAGTAACGGACCGGCCCTGGTGGAATGTGTTGGGCCGCCCAACTCGCTAGTCGCTGCCCTTCACGCGTCGCGCACGTGCGCTCACGTGCCAGCGGCGCTGCCCGTGTTCGGCGCCGGCGATGGTCGGAATGGAAAACCACTTACGAAACGTGGCGAGAGCTCACCGCGGATCTAGGGCGAGGCCTGGTTGGGGCGGAGCAAGACCGAGATGATGGTCGGCGGCGGCGGCGGCAAATACCGCGACGGCGGCGGCGTTCAAGACGTCGGGGGCTTCAACTACAAAAACCAACGAGCCGTTCATGACCACGACGTCCACGCGACTCAAAGAGACCAAAAACGGGCGAAAATGATCACCGGAAATGGTCGGGCGACGGCGAGGTCGAGGGCGGCGGCGGCCCCAACCGGCGTCGTCGAGAAGACGGGCGACTTCCGGGCGATTCCGGCAATGGCGGGCTATGGGCTGGCTCCGTGAGGAAGCTAAGCAAGTTGCGGCGGCTGGGAAAGATGGTTGATGGAAAATGGCACGACGGCGACGAGCAACGGCGGCGGACGAGGATGACTCCGGCGGCGGCGAAATGGAAAAAAGAAGAAAACGGCGGCGACTCCGGTGTATTTATAGGCATGGAGGGGTCGAGGAGGTAGCTGGAGGAGTCGCGAAGGCCTCCAGGTGGTCGGCGTCGTGTGACATCGCCGGTGGACGGCGGCGCGAACCTTGACGCCGGCGGTGGCAAGGAGGGATAGGTCGGGTTACCTTGCTCACCTTCAACCCTAACTCGAAAATTTCAAATTACTCCCAAATTTTGAACTAAACTCAAAAATTTCCAAAAAGTAACCCCCTTAATTTTTCAAGATCTACAACTTTCATAATTGGACCATTTTCAAATTCAGCCTCTAAGTTTGACTTTTTGAAAAGCAGCTTCAAATTTTGAAATTTGAATTCAAAATTACTTTTAAAATCATGTAACAACTTGAAAAACTTTGTACATGACTTTTGTTCCTCTCAACAAGATCTACAAACTAGCTTTTGAAAGTTTTCTCAAATTTTGCATAAATTTTGAAATATAGAAAAGGGGGCAATTTGGGTTTGAATGAAATTCAAAATTACTTTAAAATTTTGAACTAAACTTGGAAAACTCAAAATACCAACTTTGTTTAATTTTTTAAAACTCTACAAAAATGCTTTAATGACCATACCCAAAATCTTGATAAATTTTGAAATAAATAAAAGGGGACAAACTAGGGTTTGA
>JADLZK010003047.1:0-85999 GCA_015847255.1 Hyparrhenia diplandra | reverse complement strand
ATACCAAGAAGGCGGCTATTCCTCGACCGGTCACCGTGTCTTCATGGCGTAACCCTCCCCGATCCTCGAGGAGGGGGAGGAGGCCACCGAACTCCTGGACGGCCATACTGCTTCCCTCTCTCCGTCCGAGATCACCACTACCGTGGTTCAGGAGTCGGTCGAGATGGATCTCGGCTTTGACTCCCCGCTGTTCGCCCCGGGTACCGCGCCCTGGGAGGCATATGGCGGGGGGGATCTATGCCTTTAGCGACGACTCGGTGGCCCCCGACGGGGAAACTGACCAACAACGTGCCGCTCGAGAGGAACGCAACGCCGACCGAGCACGTTGTCGGTAGGAAGAGCAAGATCGTGCAACGCGCGGCGCCGCCGCCTGTGGCACCTGCTCAACCGGCACCAGCCGAGGGACCCGGCCGAGCCGGCCGCCGAGGCCTCTCCCGGAACCTTATGGCGTAGTTCGATACTATCGACGGTGTCCTGGTTCACAAGACACCGGAATAGAACATCGCCACGGCCGCAGCCCTACTGCTGCGGGAAAACCCCAACGTTGATGAGCTCAGGGGTTATATCTATGCTACCCATGCTCAGCTCAACCCGGTCGAGAGTTCCAAGACGACTACTGCCTCACGCCGGTCATCTCGGCGGCATTCCCGTCATAGAAACCGAGCCACCAGAGGAGAGGAAGAGGCGTCCTCCCAACCCCGAGGAGGCAATCAGCATCGATCCCAAAGATCGATGATGCCAACGCTCCCGGGCGGGAGGCGCCGCGGGCGCCCCGCCGGACAAGAGGAGCCGGAGCAGGGCGCGGTGCGCCGGCCGAGGCGCCGGTGGGCAACCACCCAGCGCCCCGGCCGGAAGGACACCGTCCCCCCGACCTTCATAGCAAAGATCGACATGGCCCACGATGCCCGCTGCGCGATCACCGCGAGCCGCCAGTCTCCGCGAGGACGCCGAGATCCAGCGACGTGAAGAGTACAACATGATGTACGGGAATCCGACCGGGAAACTTACGATCACCACCATCCGCCATACCACCCAGACCTTCGACAAGTCCGATGGCCTTTGGGCTTCAAAGGCACCAATGCCCTCTCCAGGTATTCCGGCGACCAAGACCCCGCTACTTGGGTCATGCTCTACGAGATCGCGATCAGGGCGGCCGGAGGGGGGGACGTCATGGCCAATTACTTCCCGATCGGCATCGACCAGCGGCCAACCGATGGCTCCTGGCTCTCCTCGAAGGAAGGCTTCACACGTGGAACGAGGTCAAGGAGATCTTCATTAGCACATACAAGTCTACATGCAAGCAACCGGGGACGAAGTACGACCTGGAGCGCTTACGGCTTGGGCGCAATAAGCCCCTCCGGGAGTACATTCGTCGGTTCTCCGAGGTCCGTCTTACGATCCCGGACATCACCGACGAGGAGTGCGTGAGCGCATTTACCAAGGGCCTCGTCTCCAACAAAGAACTCAAGGGCCAAGAGCCGCAAGAAGTCGCGACAGAACAAGGTCACGACCATGTCCAAATTATCGGATGTGGCCCGAAATTCACTGGGCAGGACGAGGCCGAGTACGTCTTCAGGAAGGACTATAACTACTTCGCTCGGCGAGACCCTTCCCCCCCGGCAAGATGCTCCCCGCGATGATAAAAAGCATGACGAGCGTCACGATAGCCGCCGCCCTGATGACTCCCATGATGGTAACCGCCGACGAAGGCGCAGCCGTTTTATCGCGAGCGCCGTCACAACCAAGAACCGATGGGGGAGGCGGCGTGAACAACGTCAAGACCGGTGGGAAGAAGAAGGCCCTCAACTGGCAAGATCCAATCAAGAAGATGCTCAACGGGAAGTGCCCCTGGCACCCTGACATGAACCATAGTTCGGCCGAAAGCGCCGCAGACTTCAACGCTGATTATGAAAGTGACCGGAAGAAGCTCAAGCTCGACGACGAGAGGCCAGAAGAGGCACCGAAGGTTCCCTTGATTAGTGTGACTCGTGACTTTGGATACATTGCTTGAATTTACAATATATGCTTAGTAAGTAGATGTAGTTTCTCCCACCTATGAGCTCCAGATATAAGCCTTAGATAAAAGGTGAGAGAGAAGAAGGCATAGTGTCCTACTGCCTTAGCCAAAAATACCACATATTATGAGAGAAAGGCAAAACAACCTTGTTGCCTTAGTGAGGATCCACAAATACCATAAATGAGAGACTTGAGAGAGTCATATCAGGAACTTTGAGTTTTATTTTAAAAACTTGCAAAATAGTCCAGAATGACAGTTGAACAAAGAGTTTGACATATGGTGTTTGACTTGATTGTTCTATCTTTCAATTACCCAAGATCCCAAGAAAAGGCTATAAGCTCCATGGTTAAAGGTAATATGGGTAAGTTGAAGGTTGAATAGTTTATTCTTATCTGGAGGAGAAATTTTGTTTGAAAGCATGTGTACTTTTGAGGCGTGAAGGCATTGTAGCAACTCCTGATCCATTGCTAAGTTTGGCTTTACTAGGGACTAGCAAAGGGTAAGCTTGGGGGAGCTTGATGACACCTGTTATAGCATAATATTACTAGTCAATTAAACATGAAATAAGGGCTTAAAATGAATATCAACATAAGTCTAGGGGCTTTACTGACATAATTCCACGAGCTTTGGTGATTTATATCTTTTGAGGGATTGAACAAATAAAAGCAGATAAGAACGGTGAGAAACCTAAGAGTTTGCATCCCATACGATGACAAGACTTAACCATGAGGCAACTCAATCCAAAAGGTGGACTAAAACATTCTAGAAGACACCAGAAGACACCAAGAGGAAGGAAATTTCATTGTGGCCCAGGGCCCTGGCGATCCCAGGGCCATTACTGGCGACCGCCAGGTGGGTCCCACATATCAGCCTCTCCTTTCTATGGCGGTATACCACCGACATTGAGGTTGCATCTATGCCGTTGTTCAAGGTCGGTTTGATCCAAGGGTCCCTGTTCATCGCCGAGGGCTATATAAGAAGACCACCTGACCCCAAGGTGAAACCCTAATTCATTATTCAACTCAATACTCAACAGGTTGAGGCCCTAACTTCCCCTCTCTAGTTCCAGATATAGACTAGAACACCATGTAGAACTAGAAGCCCTAGAGTGAGTTGAAGAGCAAAGCATCAAGTTGAGAGATTAGATCTTTAGTACCCCAAGAGAGTGACTAGATCTAGTCTTGAGAGCTAAAGAGTGGGTGGAGGAGAAGAAGGGGAAGCACCGGATCTGTCGGTGACTCCTCTACGCTTGTACCTCCGGGATCAAAGGCCTCGTGGCGCCTGATCCTGAGACTTCTATGGCGGATCAACTTCTTATTTAAGTAAGTAAATGTTCTTATTGTTCTAATTGTTCACAACTCTTGTTTGAGTACTTTAATCTATAGGACCCTATAGATTAGAGGAGTAGCTTAGGTTTAGGCGTGGTGTTTAGACCGAGGTTGCTTGTGAATGCACCCTACATTCCGGGTCGTGTGGTAGATCGGGAGTGACAGTCATGTTGAGTCCTTTGGAGTCCACCCCACGAATCATAGGCCAAGCAGGACCATGTTGCTGGAGGATTGCATGTTTCGTCCATGTTTTCCTTTGAGTATGTCCCCTTAAGACAATATCAACATAGCTTACAAGGGTAAGAACTAGACAACCGTAGGAATCTCCTTACCTCTTTATCCTCTCAAGTCCTTGATTACTGCTCAGGGATTAGTTATATGCCTCAGTTATCCTCACACCATCCTCCCTGTGGATTCGATATTAAAACCCTCTCCTGGGTGAAGTGCTCACCGGTATCCGTTCGCTATGGATTATACATTATATTTACGTAGGCTTATCAAATACCAACACACGCCGTGGTGAGCCCGCGCGGCGGTGGCGCCCGGCGACGGCCGGCGACGGAAACCGAACGCTCCGGCCTCCACCGTTGAGGTCTGGGGCTGCAACTCGCTTGAGGGAGTAGGAAGGGAGGTTGGGAGGTAGTGAGCTCGTGGAATCGACGAACGGCGCATGGTGGCGAGCGAGCTTGGTGCGGCGGGCACCGGTGATGGCCATGGCGGCCCTTGCGGCGGAAGTCTTCGCCGCTCCGTTCGCTCTTCGACGCAAAGCAAAGGAGGGTCAGGGGATGGCTTGGGCGAGGGGTGACGCGAGCAGCTCCACTTTAACGCGGTCGGCACGACAGAGGAGGCAGGGGTCACGAGCCACGCGGCAATCACGGTCTGAGCGCGGCGGTGGCCGGCCACGGTGTCATTGGAGACGGCCAAAATGGTAGCGTCACTAAAAACCCGATTCCAAACCCTAACTCGAACTGTTTTGCCCTAAACCTCGAGATACGTGCAAAACTAGCCAAAGCTCATATTGAATGAAATGTTCCTTATAAAATTCTAAGCATTTCATATATAGCAGGTTTTGGCTAGTTTGGCCTAGATTTGAAACTATGATAAATCGAAGCACGGTTACTCCAAAACCCAAGCAAACCCTAATTTCACATTCAATTCAAGCTGTTTTCCACTTTTTGAACATGATCCACCCAATTTCATGAAACGATCCTATAACATCTTTTGTTCTACACTAAATTATCTACACTTTTCATGAAGGGTGCACAAACATGCAACAAACCTAGCTAGGACTTTTGAGTAAAATAAAACAAGATAAGGCACTTTGAAAGTCAAACTAGGTCAAACCAAGTCAAACCACTTTTATAAAACCTAATTTAGAGGACATGACCAACATCAACCTTGCTCGCTACTACCTATTTGATTTTACATGGCGGTCATTTTTGATTTTTCATGGCGGTTTTTCAAAACCGCCACCAATGGAAGGTCACCGAAAATGGATGGATTAACCGTGGCGTTTTTGGAACCACCAAAACCGCCACGGTAAATAAAAAAAAAAAAAAAAAAAAAAAAACTAGAGCGAAACCCTAACGGCCCGGGCCCAGATCCAAGCCCGTTAGGATTTCTATGCCACTCGATGCGCTCCAATCTCGATCCGCGCCGCCGGTGACCCAGGGCCGCCAGAGCACCGCCGGGATCTCCGCCTTGACCGCATGAGGAGGGAAGAGGTCGGCCGCCGCCACGAGCTCCACCGCCGACGCACCGCCGTCGCCACCGGGCCGGATCCATGCCGCCACCGCCGCGTTGAGCCGCCCGAGCCGCCGACCCGTTGCCCGTGCCGCGCCGCCCGCGGCCGACGCCGCTCCAAGCCTTCGCCCGATCGCCTCCACCGAGCTCGCCCCGAGTGCCTCCACCGAGCGGGAGGTTGGGCCGCCCCGTGGTGGGAGCGCCGGCGCCGGTGCCACGAGAGGAGGAGGAGGTGAGGGGAGAGGAGCACCACGGGAGTTGGAGAGAGAGGGAGGGAAAGAGAGAGGGGTGGGTTGAGTGAATTAGAAACCCTAAGTCCCCATATATATACTCAGGGGCGTTATTGGGCTACGATGGGCCGTTTGGGCTCGAATATGGACTATTATTTACCATGCCAGTTTTCTTTATAAAAACCACCACAATTAATCAATTTACCTTGGCGGTTATTAAAACCGCTACGGTTAATAAAAAAACCGCCAAGGTTAATAGAGACATTAACCGTGGCGGTTTTCTAAATAACCGCCACGGAAAATGATTTCGAAACACCATGCAAGTTCAATTGTGTAGTAGTGGCTCTAAAACGTCTTATAAACATAGCTAAGAATGATTAAAGATCAAACCACTAATTATGCAAGCATTTCATACATAAAATGACATGACAAAGCAACACATGCAATTATAAGCAACACATGATATAAATGCTAGGTGCATGTATGCTAATGATGTTTATGGTATGAAATGCGTATGCTAATGACATGATTAACACCAGGGTGTTACAAATCTTCCCCCCTTAAAGAAATCTCATCCCGAGATTTGGTGTTACTAAGCACTTGTGTGAAAAACATGGGATAAGTCTCACGAAGATACTTTTCCACCTCCTACGTGGCATCATTCTCATATGGGTCCTCTATAGAATCTCGTACGACCTTGCAGTCATGCTACAAGTTGCTCTTTCTCTGATATCCACTTGAATTGGCTCTTCAAAATAAGTCAAGTTGATGTTGACTTGAATACGCTCTTCAAGTATCCTCAGACATTTCTTTAGTTGTGACACAAGAGAGAAACTAAAACTTGCCTTCATCTTATCTAGGTAGCTGCACTTGCTAAGCTAGTTTTCCCTAGGTAAGGACCTATCGTTCTTGATGCTAAACTCTCTAGACCAGGACCTACCATTTTTGGTGCTAACTCTCTTTCGATTCCGAAGCTTAGAATTTCTCTTCGGAGTTGACGCTTGGGATAATCGTAGTCTTTGTCGTGGAATTCCAAGGTCTTTTGTGCTTGCTGGTATAACTTTTCTAAAGTGTTGGAGCTTACTGGCTAAGATTTTGAGATATCTCAACCATTATCGTCTTTGCTGGACTTGAGAGATTTTGAAACTAACATCTGGTTGAGATAAATAATGTTGATCCTTATTTGTCTTGCAAACTGTTCAAACCATGAGCATTGGGTGCTCTCTTTGATCAATTAAAAGTGACAAATGTCCATAAAAGGTGACACTACCCATGGAGATGGTCAGCAACTTCCCTTTGTCTATCTCTTCTTGTAGTCTGTTAATGTTGATGTCAGTGACCTGCTCTTCCAAAAATCATCTTATTTGTCATTCCAAGGCAAAGCTCAAAATCAAGGATTGTATAAAGATCTTTCAACAGGATATAGAATAGATGATCAAGGAAAGTACTTGTAGAAACAATACACTAGTGTAGTTTTGACAATGAGTCATGACTAGTAACGACGATACCGGTGTTGACACCTGTTATAGCATAAAATATATAGGCTTTTAAAACTGAAATAAGGGCTTAAAATGAATATCAACATAGTATAGGGGCTTTACCGACATAATTCCACGAGTTTTGGTGATTTATATATTTTCGGGGATTAAACAGGAAAACGCCCAAGAGTTTGCAAGCCCTACGACATAAAGACGTATCCGTGAAGCAATCCAACTTGAGACCCACGTAAGAACATTCGAGAATAGACCAAAAGGCACGACCCACAAGGCTGGGGCCCACGGCGTGGGGCCAGGGCCCATGCCACCTTCTAGGGCGGCCGCCCTCCGGTCCCACCCGGGCCGGTGAGCGTCTTGTTAGGTCGGTTCATAACCGCCATTAAGAAGAGATCTACACCGCTGCTTAAGGTCGGTTTGATCCAAGGGTACCGTGCATCGCCTAGGGCTATATAAGGAGACCCCCTTTGAGGTGGTGAAACCCTAATTCATTCTAATTCATTCCATTCATTATCTCTTGACCTGTTGGTCTTGGAGGTGTCCCAATGTGAGGACAACCTCTCCACTAGAGAATTAGGGCTAGACTCTCCAATGTAGTAGATTAGCAACTAGAGAGTTAGGGGAGCGGAGCTATGCTCCGGTTCCGAGGAATCTCCACGAGTTTGGTATGTCTTGTATCCTTTCTTTGTAAGACATTATGATTTATTATATATTTATCTTCTCTATTTACTTTCATTCATATAATTGGTTAGTATAGTTGTTATATCATTGCATGGGATCTTCGCCGCATCGCATCGAGTGCTCTAGTTATAGACATAATTAGAGTAGTAATTGATAGTGTAGACATGGTGTCTAGACTAGAGGTTACCTGATTGCACCCAACCCCACGGTTGTTTGTGGTAACCCCAGTGTGGTGACAGCCCCGATGGCTGATTTCCACCACGTTCGGGTTGGTGTTTGTAGGACCGTAGTCGAAGCTTCCTAGCCCCCTTCTCATCCTTTTACGTGGCTAGTGTTTTGATGTCCCGAGTGCCATGGTATGATTGCTATAATAGAACCTAAGTAATAGAGAAGTACATAGGAACCTAGATCTCTCCCGTCCCTTTTGTCAACGTGCTACTACACATTTATCATTAGGAATTCTCTGGTGTGTGATTTATATTGTTCATAACTCCTATCATTTACCATTTACCCCCTCACTTTAGTTTAGTGGTTTGCTAAGTTAGTAGATACATGATTGTGACTTATTAGATTCTTTAGCCAACGCTTCCTGTGGATCTGATACTCTAGAATACTCATCCTAGTGAAAAGCTACATTGGTAGGTGTTACGTGGCGCTATGAATCCTTCATATTCTTTTTAGCACTTAATAAATACCAACAAGCTTTTTGGCGCCGTTGCCGGGAAGAATTTGGCGATAAGATTTTAATAATGATCTTGATGTCTGCTAATTTAGTGTATCGCTAGCTTTAGTAGGATTACCCTTGTTCCGTTGAGTTGTGGAATAGACAGGGACAAAAAGATGTCGTTCGCGACCTTCGACAAGATTCCACGAGAAAAGAAAAGAAGAAACATTGAAGAACCCAGGGGTGCCCGATCATTCAAGATTCATCAACATTGGAACCCTGCCATCTCAAAGGTATGTATTTAAATATATATATTATTCTAACCATATATAGATTGGAAAAGAAGTCGCCGTCACAAGAATTCAATGCCCATATCTCATGTGACATACATAGAAGCTGCACATCATGGTAAGTATGATTAATAAAGGTGAGAAAGTCTTCTTGCTCATGGACTATAAATTAATTGAGTAGTTATCATTTAATTTCTTGCATTGCATTGCATGTTTACTTGATCAATTCATGCATTCACTCCACTTAGTTTATGCTTTCTCATAGTAGACCCATTGCATGTTTATTTCCTTGCATATATCCATATAGTTTGCATCTCCAAAAAAAAAAAATCACCATGATCATGCTCTTTCATCTCTATTTGATAAATCTCTATAGTGCTTTCATGCTACATTTGCTTACTATAGCATGCTTTGGTTTGGAAGTGCTTCTATAGGGTATTTCAAAAGGCTTTTAAATTAAAAACCGTGGTGTTTAGGTTAAATAGCCTTCCTTAATTAAATTAGACATGGTGTTTAGTTTGATTATTGAACTAAGAATTGCTTGCGTAGACATTGGATATTTTATTGGACTAACCCTTGCGAGAAAACTCTCAAATCCAATTCGGGAAAGTCAAGAGATAAACTCATATCGAGAGATGAAGCAAGGAATATGATGAACTCCAACCTTTTGCAAAAGAGACGGCTCATTCATCACATGGAAGAACGCAAGTAACAAATATCATTCACCTTGTCTTTTTTTGCTACAAGTTACCTTTGCCTTGATCCATATATTAGAGTGCACCATAAACAAAATTTTGTATAAGACATGATAAGTACAATGAATAAACAAAGATCCATCTTTTCATTAGCATAGAAGAAATCATATAAACTTTGGACACAACTCCTACTTCAAATCTTGTTGTATTCCTTCGGGTATGTGTCCACTAATATTTTGCGAAAAAAGAGTCTATGCTATGTCTATTCGATAAAGGAGAGTGCCATACAACACGAGCACAAAAAGTAATCACTCAACACAAGTGGATGGACAAAGCAATGGGCCACAAGAACAACAAAAAACAGGTAAGTGAATATAAATCTCATATTTATACACAACTCTTGTCTTATGTTCTAAAAAATTGAGCACATGAAGCCTCATGCTAAAAAAAAATGACAACAACATGTTCCTAGGACAAGTTCCCTTCGGTATTCTCGGTCACTAACCTTGCGGAACAAAGGATGAACAACATCTAAGGATATGGTGATTGCAACACACGATTAGGGATGGTTCAGCATTCACACTTAAAGTGTCGAGTGATAGGAAGGCTCGAGCTTGGGGAAGAAAGGCCAAATCCTCTACAAGATGATCCGACAAATCTCTCCCTCTTCTCAAGCTCCCCACCACTCGACACGCCGGTTTGCAATCCCCCTACTCACTATTACTTTGTCTCTCTAAGTTTGAATGGTTATAAATGTCATACATCAAAATCAAACTTAAGATATAAAATAAAATTAACCCATTAGAGAAAAAAGTAATGGCGAACAAATGCTAATTAAAATTTATATCCAAAACTTTTTGTACCTTTAGCTCCATGACAAATCTACCCTTGTTTACAATTACTTGTATATTCCTTGGGGTATGTGTTGTCAACTAATACTGCAGGAATAAAATCATGAGAGGAGCGAAAAAGGTCCAAAAGCGCAATTTAAAGAACAACAAAGAAAAGGACAATGTAATAAAGGAGACAAGTGAGGAACAAGACACACAAGAGGCTAAAGAAGATAAGGACCACCACAAAGGTGTTCACGATGCTATCACGCTCAATAATAAGGTAACATCTTGAGGACTAACCAAAGCATATAAGAAATCAACTCTATCTTGTTTAATGTGCCTATGGTTTTGGTTACGTTGGTGTTTTCCCACCAACAAAGCCCATGCACTTGATCTCTACCGTCACTTTGCAAGTAGGACACACTTTGAGCAAAAAGGTGGAGAAGTCTATCGGTCTCTCCAAAATTCAACAAGTGAATGTCTTACAAGCATGCACACTAAACAAGATGCTGCCTACGTACATGCTCATCTCCAACTCGCGAGACCAACAAAGAACATGGGTGACACCATCCTTCACTATCCAGAATACGACTATCAAAGATGAAATAACAAACTCAAGGAAACAATGAGGTAAGAAGTCTTGTTCGGAGGGACTTAAAACATTAAACCCTCGTCGAAAGGTAAGATCGGTAGTTATCCAAATTTAGTGCATAGCATATTTACTTTCTTGCATTGCATAATCATTTTCCTTTAGTACATTTACATTACAACACTAGCACTTTGCATTAGAAAAGAAAATAAAAAATATTTGTTTGTTGCATATAAAAAATTATAAGCCCCATATGAGTAATTTTGTGGCGTGTAACAACCCACAAGGATATTTATTGTGGTGGCATAAAAATAAAATAAATATGCATGCATCGTCATTCTTTATCTTGCATAGAAATAATAAAACCCCAAAAATATTTAATCTTTATTTGAAAGATTCCCGAGGACAAAAAGCAACGTGGGTGCCCTAACGCTTAATCAAGTTCCACTAGCTTTGTTGTCTATTTGAGTTTAGCAGGATCCCAAGGAAGAGAGGCATGACACACATGGTGTCCAATGTTAAAGAAGATCGATCAGCCCACCATCACTATCTACTTCTACTTCCAACCATCAAGAACAACAAAGACTATGTCAACATCTAGCTTGGGGAGTGCAACCCCCATGTATCCGAATAAGTATTCTTCTATCTTATTTAATATTAGCTAGATTTGTTTTTTTATTAGAAAGATATAAAAAGATGCATAACTAAGGAAATCAAATAAAAAGAGTCTATATAGTCTTTATTAGAGTGTGAGAATAAAATAAACTCAAGATAATCTCTAGTCATGGAGATGATGAATAGTTGCTCCGTCGTAATTCCTTTCAAGTACCTACCTTTCAAGCTTAATTTCTCTTGAGCTTTTAATGCAACTACTTTGACTTGAGATTTGCTCAACCTAACCTAAAAGCGTGGGTAGCAAATGCTTGCTCTAAAGTCTAGGTGATTGACGGATATGATATATGAAAAGTTTGAGTCTGCTTTGTTTATCTTACTCCTAGTGATACTAGAGTTCTAGAGATTTATCTTTTAAAAATTAAAAGTACACATGATGAGTTCCTATATGACAAGAGTGTTGAAAATCCTACCACGACCATATATACATGTTCTTTAGAAAGGAAAACCCCTTTTTGTTATATAGGTCAAGCTTACTTTTGCATTGAATTTGGTCAATCTTTGTTGACCCTTAGAAACTTGCCATACTTATACTCATGCACACACTCCACTCCACTCTATTCACTTGCACTTATGCTATTTCTACCCTAGAAGTGCGCATCCACCAAATATCGCCATATAGATCCACCAAAAAAATGTTCTACTCCTACCCTAGGAGAGAACAACCAAAAATATTCCCCACACATATCCACTTAGCCAACATCTCATAAAGCTCCTCTATCCCTATTTCTATCTCTCTACAAGTTTATTACAAAAAGAGGCTTGGGTTGTATAGTCAAAAAAAAAAAAAAAAAGAAAAAAGAAAGAAAGAAGGGGAGATGAAAAATGGACAAGTGTCCTACGAGGCAGTAGAGCCTACCTCCCTAATAAAAAAGAAAAAAAAAAAGAAAAGGAGAGTTAAAAATGGACAAGTGTCCGCAATAAAACAATGGGTACTTAGATGCCCGCCTCTCCATGAAAAAAAAAATATAGAAAGAGTATACGACCCGAGGTTCTCCCAAATACTTTCAAAGTCCTAAAGAGAGAGATATGTTTCTTACGAGAGCAAAGTAGAATTAGGCTTTCACTTCATTCGCCTCATACTCCTACCATCATATTCATTCCACTACACCATACACATGCACATGCATTTTGTGACTTTGGATCCATTGCTTGACTTTTCACGATATATGCTTAGTAAGTAGATTTAGTTTTCTCCCACCTATGAACTCCACATATAAGCCTTAGATATAGGGTGAGAGAGAAGAAGGCATAGTGTCCTACTGTCTTATTTCAAAAATACCACATATTATGAGAGAAAGACAACACAACATTATTGCCTAAGTGAGGATCCACAAATACCACAAATGAGAGACTTGAAAGGGTCATACTAAGGAACTTTGATGTTTATTTTGAAAACCTTCAAAAACTCGGAATGATAGTTGAACAAAGAGTTTGAGACATGGTGCTTGACTTGATTGTTCTATCTTTCAATTGCCCAAGATCCTAAGAAAAGGCTATAAGCTCCATGGTTAAAGGTAATATGGGTAAGTTGAAGGTTGAAAAGGTTTATTCTAATCCGAAAGAGAAATTTTGTTTGGAAGCATGTGTACTTTTGAGGCGTGAAAGCGTTGCGAAACTCACGATCCATTGCTAAGTTTGGCTTTGCTAGGGACTAGCAAAGGGTAAGCTTTTTGTTGACACCTGTTATAGCATAAAATATATAGGCTTTTAAAACTGAAATAAGGGCTTAAAATGAATATCAACATGGTATAGGGGCTTTAATTGACATAATTCCACGAGTTTTGGTGATTTATATATTTTTGAGGATTAAACGAGGGAAAACGCCCAAGAGTTTGCAAGCCCTACGACATAAAGACGTATTGAGACCCACGTAAGAACATTCGGAAAAGAGACCGGAAGGCACGACCCACAAGCCGGGGCCCACGGCGTGGGGCCCAAAGCCGGCCGCGACCACCTTTTAGGGCGGCCGCCCTCCCAGTCCCACCTGTCATTGAGCGTCTTGTTAGGTCGGTTCATAACCGCCATTAAGAAGAGATCTACACCGTTGCTCAAGGTCGGTTTGATCCAAGGGGGCTTTGTCTTGCATCGCCTAGGGGCTATATAAGGAGACCCTCTGCCCCCAGGGTGAAACCCTAATTCATTCTAATTCATTCCATTCATTATCTCTTGACCTGTTGGTCTTGGAGGTGTCCCAATGTGAGGACAACCTCTCCACTAGAGAATTAGGGCTAGACTCTCCAATGTAGTAGATTAGCAACTAGAGAGTTAGGGGAGCGGAGCTATGCTCCTGGAGATACGGAGGAATCTACGAGTTTGGTATGTCTTGTATCCTTTCTTTGTAAGACATTATGATTTATTATATATTTATCTTCTCTATTTACTTTCATTCATATAATTGGTTAGTATAGTTGTTATATCATTGCATGGGATCTTCGCTCGCATCGAGTGCTCTAGTTATAGACATAATTAGAGTAGTAATTGATAGTGTAGACATGGTGTCTAGACTAGAGGTTACACAGGATTGCACCCAACCCACAAATTGTTTGTGGTAGCCCAAACCACGTTAGGGTTGGTGTTTGTAGGACCATAGTCGAAGCTTCCTAGCCCCCTTCTCATCCCTTTCTATGGCTAGTATTTTGATGTCCCAAAGTGCCATGGTATGATTGCTATAATAGAACCTAAGTAATGGAGAAGTACATAGGAACCTAGATCTCTCATTTGTCTGTCAACGTGCTACTACACATTTATCATTAGCAATTCTCTAGTGTGATTTATATTGTTCATAACTCCTATCATTTACCATTTACCCCCTCACTTTAGTTTAGTGGTTTGCTAAGTTAGTAGATACATGATTGTGACTTATTAGATTCTTTAGCCAACGCTTCCCTCGTGGATCACGATACTCTAGAATACTCATCCTAGGAAAAAGCTACAATGGTAGGTGTTACGTTAAACGCTTGCGAATCCTTCATATTCTTTTAGCACTTAATAAATACCAACAACCCGGTAGCGTCTTGAAGCAGCACACCTTGTGCCTGTAGTCACGGGAGGCTCCCGGTTTCGTCGCGGCACCATCGATTATTAATCAAGACACCGTAGCAATTCTATAACTAACGTGATATTTTACATGACATCGACGGACCTTGCATGGATAAGCATCACATGCAAGTTGGGGTGAAGGGAACAAGAAGTATCACATGATTCAAGAGGCAAAGAGTGATTTTCAGAAGATTGATCTCTGAGCTCTCTTATCCTTATTCATAACCTGACGGTCATCAACGATTGGATGTATTTTCCGTTAACCTTGAAATATGCTCTCATTGTTTCCTTGAGTTTTTGATTGATGAAAGAATTGCTTCTGTCTATCTCCATGTCCTTTGATTATCTGTCTTTCAAGGGAATTTAAACCAAATGTTATGCAACATTGGAGGGTGCATTAAGTTGAATCCTTTTTCTAGCAATGGAGTATCAAGGGTGCAACGTGCCTTCTGACTCAAGACATCTACACTGTGACGACGTTCACCAGGCATAGATGGTAAGGCGCTTCTAGATTGTCCTAAGGTACCAGCTCTATTTATCTTCTTTGTCTCGCCTCTAGCTCATCTCGAGTGAAGGTCTACTCAAGACTCTTGTATTTGGCATAAAGACGACACACCTCTAAGTAGGTAGGTAGGTAGGTAGCTCCAAATCTTCATAGTATGCACTATAGCTGCAATCTCCTATTCCTAGGTTGGGTATTCACCTCAGGTTTCCTCAATTGCCACAAAGCATAAATATTACCCGTCTTTCTCACATAAGTGCACACCAAAACTTGAACCATAGGGATCACAAAACACATCAAAAGGTTCATCCATGTCTGTACGTACAAACACTAGAGCGATTGTTAACAACTCTTGTAAAGTACAAAAAGTCATTTCACACTCTGGAGTTCGCACGATTTTTTTTCGATTCTTCTTACAACAATGTTGTCATGGGTTCGGGAATCTTAGGTCGGTCATAAATCGATAACTGACTAAACTAAAGAAAACTCCAAACCATAGTGACAAATGTTATTGTCATCAAATTCATAGTCACTCAGACTATATTTGGATCCACAATAATATCGTCTTAGGGTAGAACAGGTCTAAGGAACTGCACTCTCTTCAACCAAATTTCCTATTTGCTGGAACTTAGTATAGAACTGGTGTCCTCTGAAGTCGATCAACGCTATTCTCAGGTGTTCTACATGGCCTTCATCATTTTTGAATATACCACAGTGTTATCGATAAACACTACCACGAAGTTATAACTGGGGCATGAATACCAATTTCATATGGTACATAAAATAAGCTAGAGAATCGTCAGGCCAAAGGACATGACAAAAGACTCATAAAGCCTATATCTTGTAGAGAAGCGGTCTTCAGAATGTCTTGCAGTCAAATCTTGTATTACTGGTAACTAGATGAAGATCGATCTATTTAGCATCCGACAATCGACCAAGAGAATGTCAATGCCGGCAAACGAATATTTGTTCTTAACTGCTACCGCATTGAGTGGTCGGTAATCCACACACATTCTAGGGATTGATCCTCCTTCTTTACAAACAATTTAGGACATCCCTATGATGAAGAGCTTGATCTGAGCAAACTTTGATCCAATAAATCTTGCATCTGTAGCTTCAATTCGGCTAACTCATTTGATGGCATCCTATATAGCCTTCTAGAAACAGGTGTTATTCCTGGTACTAATCCTGATGCAAACTTCACACCTTTATCTGATGTAATCCTACAACTTCCCAGGAAAAACATTTGGAACTTAACATACCACGATCTATATCTGATGTACTGGTAACTTGCAACACAGCGAAGATTTGATAGGAAATTGGTGTAGAATTATCTGAATTCCTTTCCATCTCGGGAGTCTCTCAAGATAATAGCTCCCTTTAGAGTGTCCATAATTGCTCCCCATTATTTCATACAACTAAATTCCATAAATAACATTTCATCTTAAATTTAGGTAACCCTATCAAAGGAGTTAAGATTTCTTAACTCTCAATCTTAATCCTTGTATCGCTTACTATATGCTCAATAAGTCGATCAATCCATGCTGAACTGATACGACATCCATGTTCCAATTTAGATATCTCTCCCTGATGTTCTTGTATATATGTTGGACTCATAAATGATTGTAAAGATCTAGAGTCAAACAAAACAACAACATTAAACTATTGATTAGGCATGTGCTGATAATTACGGCCCATCGCTTCAGTATTGGTGCAATGAGCTTGCTCAAACTCGGTTTGTTGGTCTCGTTCTTCCTTGGGTGAGGACAAAACCTCAAAAGTGTCCGAGCTTCTCATAGCCATTGTAGTTGTTTCCCATAAGGGGTATGTACCTAGCATTCTAAGTCGTCCTTCTCTCCTACACTGGAGTGACATAGGATTTCTTGTACCAAGGGTTTTCATATTGTGGTTCCTTTGGTGGTGGTGCATATCGAAAACTTGCAACTAACAGAAGATAGCCGATCGATGGTCAAGCCAATGATGGAACATGGTTGTCATGGTGGATGGATTGGTGTGATCCAAAAGATGATCAAGTGCACACATGGCGGGGATTCGCGATTGAGGTGATCAAAATGGGCTGAAGGCAAAGGTATACCATTAGGGCCATTTTGATTTCACACTCAAGACACCATAGATGGTGTGAGTGGTTTAGGATCAATAGTCGACTATAAAGAGGAAAACCTTAGGAACATCGATCTCATGTGCCTCTAGGTTCAACAATCATATGCATGCATTCTAACCTAGAGAGCTAACCCATCCTTCGAAATTGATTGTGAAAATGCTAATACACGAGCACATGGTGATGTACACGTGGCGGTGCTAGCACATTTGCGAAGGCGGTGTCGTTTGTAGGGTTGATATGGGTTTGGGTAATGCTCACCCTCCCGCCGAGCTTGCAAGGCGGGATTCAGTGCTTTTGAGAAAATGAAACGTGTATATTCTATTGCGCCGGATGCAACTTGGTGGTGAAAATATGCTAACTCTCATGCTCAAGTTGATATACTTGTTGGGTAACATGGTGGAGAAGTTAGCGGCGTCAATGGGCTGTAAAACACAGGTTTTACATGCGCTGGACGCCGCACTCGCGAGCGTCGGACGCCTTGGCAACGTCCGGCGCATGGTCGAACGCTCAGCGCCGAGGTGGTACGCCGGAGCGTCCAGCTTGTTAGCGCCAGAAGTTGGGCGCTGGGGCTCCAGCGTCCGGCGCGTGGTTTGACTCGGACGTGGCACTGTGCATGGGAGTTGAGCGCGTTCGACGCCTCTCTGGCTAGCGTCCGACGGCGGGACATTTTGACATGCTCTTTGGACTGCGTTCGGAGCGCGTTGGACGCGTCCGGCGCATGTACGTGTCTCGCGTTTCAAACGGTTGAAATCCAACGGTCAAACACATGGTAGCTCAAGGAGCGTCGGACGCCACTGGCAGCGTCCGACGCCCCTGTGTTCAGCGTCCGGCGCACCCATGTTTTGACGGTTTGAAGTGGGGTTTCCCCCACCTCTATATATACATGTGTGGCCGGCTCATGCTCTCTCTCTTGGACATTTTCACTCATTTTATACACTTTGAGCTGAGCAAAAACCTCTCCCCACTCTCCTCTCTTGGTTGTGAGCACATTTTTGAGAGATTGGGCGAGAATCAAGTGTGCATTGCTTTGTGAGTTGCATTTAGAGGCACTTGAAGGTCGTCATTGCCGGTGGATTTCTTGTTGCTCTTGGAGAGCATCACTCCTAGACCGGCTCGGTGATTGTGGAGGCGTTGGGAATAGAAGGTGATTGTTCTTGCCCACCTCCGGTGACTTGTGAGGGGTTCTTGATCTTCCCGGGGAGTGCCGAATTGATACTCTAGTGGATTGCTTGTGTCATTGAGTTACCCCTCAATCGCGTGGTGTCAAGAGGGCCTAGTGAGGCAAAGCGTGCACGCCACCTTGATCCATCGTTGAGATGATCGACACAACCGGAGACTAGCTTGAGGGTGCTCAAGTGAACTCCGGGCGAACAAATTAAGTGTCATCCATTGTGTGATTGATTGTCTCCCGGTGATTGGCATAATCGTGCTCATATTGTTCATCATCTTTCGGTGATTGGTTGACTTGCCTCGACACGTTGGTATAACACCTCCTCTCTACCTAGCATTTACATTGACATATATATATTCTGCTTGTGTAGTCTTGCTAGTTGAATAGGTTGCTTAGAATTGTTAGAGTAATCTAGACTTCACCTAGTTAGAAAAGTAGTGACATAGTGTTGGTATACCTTATAGCATAAAATATAGAGGTTTTTAAAACGAAAATAAGGGCTTAAAATGAATATCAACATAGTATAGGGGCTTGACTAACATGATTCCACTAGTTTTGGTGATTTATATATTTTTCAGGGATTAAACAGAAAATGCCCAAGAGATTGCAAGCCCTACGACATAAAGACGTATCCGTGACGTAACCCAACGTGGAACCTACACTAGAACATTCCGGAAGAGACCGAGAGAACACCGGAAGGAAGGTGGGGCCCACCGGCGAGCCAGTGGCGGCCGCCCGGTGGGGCCCCCAATCGACCTCCCATTCAAGGTCGGTTCACCACCGCCTATGAGGAGCAATCTAGTCCATCCATCAAGGTCGGTTTGATCCAAGGGCTCTCGTGCATCCTCCGGGGCTATATAACAAGACCCCCTGACCCCTGGGTGAAACCCTAATTCATTCGAAGTCATTCTACTCCATACCCAGTCCATCATCAAGACCCCAAGTCAAGATCCTAAGCCCTAGTTCCACCATAATTAGAGCAATAGCTATCTAGGTTAGCTCTAGAGGAAGTCAAGTACTGTCTTGGATTCCGGATAGTCAAGAAGTAGCGGGGAGCCGAGCTTCTCGTGGCTTCTCTCTTGTATCTCATTTGTAAGTATTTGATTAGAATACAATTGCCATAACTTTATTCTATTTAATGATTATATTCTTAGTTATATGCTTCTATGCTTGTTATGATTATATGTTTAGTTTAGTATGTTTGTCTTTATATTCAAGCATGGAGTCGTATAGCGCCCCCTTAGATGTACACTATGTGGGTGGTCGACAATGTGTAAACGTGGTGTTTATACAACGTTTGCCTGCGACATCACCCTATATTCCGGGATGTGTGGTAGATCGTGGATGTGACACTCCCATTGAGTCCTTTGGAGTCCACCCCCCCCCGAATGTAGGGCTAGTTGAACTTTGTTACTATGGTAGGTTGGTTTTGTTCCTAATCTTCCTTAGTAATATTCACCATGTGTAGATATAATGCTTCCATACGATGATGACTAGGTGTATTGCACTAATTGTAGTATGCATTGACATATAAGTAGGAGTAACTTAGAAATATTCCATCCATCTTACCTATACTATGGTATTTAGCCTTTTATGACACTAGCTAGTGGCATATCATGATCTTTGACTTGGATGCTATCATTATTATTATCTTATTATCTTTATTATGTGACTTACCTCGTTTGAGTTTAGTATGATGCATATGGTTTACTCTACATTACACCACTGCAAGTGAATCATCATTAAATCATCAACCTACCCATAGCCCCTCCCTTTCTTTTTCGGTAGAATATAAATACGATACCCGGATAGACTCCTGGTGAAGTGCTACAATTGGGTAATTCTATCCGTGCGCTTGCGCATACCGAGAATTATATTATCATTGCAAGAGTTTCAAGTGTCATAATAAGAATATCCGTTCACGCATTTCTTTAGCATTGTGAGCTAAGGTGACCAGACTAGTTTTGTAGGCAATGCTAGAATGTGTGGTACAGCTTTTTGTGCCTATCGTGGTGAGATCAACTCCACTATCAATAATGTTACAGAGTCATAAACCATAACTAACTCCGTCTAACTTTATTAACTTCCCGCTCTAACTTTTATTGGAATGTGAGATTAACTCCACATCCAAGCTAACTTATTAGATAGATACCATTTATACATTTCTGGCGCCGTCCTAGATGTGGATCGCGTTAGAGATGTCAACACATAGCTCTTGAGTGCTTTAGAGACTTAATTGACTAGAATTGTGAATAGGTGGGTAGCCGACAAGTATAGCTAGTGCAACCACGTTTATCGCTTTGTTATTATCTAATAAGTTGTTCTAATGTTTTGTAGAAATTTTATTAGGCTATTCACCCCCTCTAGCCATTTAGGACCTTTCACGAGGGCGTCGTTAGCGAGCGGCTCCGCCGATGGAAGCACTGGCTAGTGGCTCGGGAGGGAGCGATGCAGCGAGTGCGTCTGGCGAGAAGCTTGGGTGGAGCGCCAGAGGTAGTGTGTGTGGATTTGGATGGACTTGCGTGTGGATAGGGATGACCTTGACTCGGGCAAGCACGGGATGAGAATTCGCGGTACAGATGACAGAGCAATTATTTGTTGGGCCCCGCGCAAAGACGCGAGGCTTACTTGCGGATTGGTCCTGACGTATGGATTGAACGGTTTCCATTAAGTAATGCAATATAAGCTTCGGACGTATGAATTGAACGGTTTCCGTTAAGTAATGCAATATAAGCTCTTGTTTTTCTAAAAAAAAAAAAAGATTTGCTATATTTCAAGTACATGAATTTTTGTTTTATTTCGGGCGACGACTATGGCACAAATTTTATACTAAAATTGCAAATTTAGTTCGTTGTAATTTCTGTAGACACAATCTGTAATTTTTGGTTCCAATAATAAAACCAGTTAGACAAACTACAAACATTATAAAATTTTATATGTGTTGGCATAAGGAAAATTTAAAAATTAATAATTATTTTCTATAGTTAGACAAGGACAAATTTTATATGTGTTGGCACAAGGACAACTTAAAAATTAACAATTATTTTCTATAGTTAGACAAAGATAAAAATTTAATATAATATGTTAAAATGAAAAAAGTGTTGCCTGAAATTTTAAATTTCAGACACCTGAAATATAGGAAAAGTGAAAAAAAAATAACCAACGCAAAATATAGACACGGGACGCGTGGGTCTCAGGCGTCAGAGCCCCCAGCCGCCTCGCCCTCGCCGAGGGATTGGACATTGGAGTCCAACCGCAACACGGCGACGACGCGACGACACAAAGACAAGGAAATCGCATCCTCCTCTTTCCCTCGCTCTGCAATCTCCCCCAAAATCCCCTTTTCCCCTCTCTCGCGTCGCGAGAGCAAGCAACGCGCAGGTACGAATTCCTCCCGACCACTCGCGATTTCCTTGTATTCACGCTCTCGTTGACCCGATCGCGAGCTTCCCCTCTGCGGAACCGTGGATTTTGAGCCCAGATTTCGCGGCCATTCGCCTCTTGTTAAACCGGGGTTTGAGGAGATCGGCGGATTCGTTGCTGGTGGCCGGGGGTTAGTCGGGCGCGTAGATTCATCGTCCTTCGCTTGGTCTAGAAGGGGATTAGGGTTTGTTTTGCTCAGGTTAGGGCCCGGATACTCTTGTTGCCTACCTGCTTGCGAGATTGGATTGGTACTTTCTGGCATGATGTTTGCTTTCCGTTGGTGACTTGTGGGCTCGTAATTTGGCTGCAGGTGCTGAAACCCGTGAGCGGTTGATGGATGATGACTGTTCCCATGGATAGTGCTAGCGTAGCCCCATCCTCCGTGAGGGACCTTGCCGAGCGTCTCCTTACTAGGGTAAAGCCTCTTATATCCTTTTGTTCCTTTTCATATAAATACTACTGGTCTACGCTCTGGGTTTTTTTGATCCAGTGGTTTCCGCTGTGCCCCTGGGTTTTCCACGTGTTTTGGATGGCTTGTGCTGCTTGTTAGGTTATTCGTCGGGTACTTGGTACTCTAGATCCTCAAGCAGTTCTTTGGATTGTTTTTGTCTTTACATAGGTTATAATTATAATTGGTTTGTATGACAAATTTCTTAAGAATGGAGAATACCTGAGCTAATTGTTTCCTCGGATGTAAGTCAAGCTTTGCTTGTATTCGGGTTTCTCCCATGATCGCAAGGAGATGCAATTGATACTCATGTTTATGTGAAGTATAATGATAAAGTTCTGACACTGTTACATTGCAATGTTGATATACAGAATAATGAACTCGAAGATCAGCTCCGCAAGTCCGCACAATCCAAAGTCCCATCGGATCCCAACATATGGCTTCAGATGCGTGACAACTTTGAGAAGATAATTCTCTTAGATCATGACCTCTCTGAACAGAAAGAGGTAGAATATCTCCTGTGGCAGTTGCACTACAAAAGAATTGAGGACTTCAGGAGGAACATTAGTGCTGCAAGCTCAGTTGCATCTAGTGGGAAGAGCAACGCTAACCCAGATCGAGTCAAGAGAATTAAATCAGCCTTCAAAAGCTTCCTGTCAGAAGCAACTGGCTTCTATCATGACTTGATGTTAAAGATCAAATCAAATTGGGGCCTTCCACTCAATTACTTTCCAGAGGGCCTTGACAATGCAAACAACTCTGTGCGAGATGACAAGAAAACAATTCAGTTGAAGAAAGGTTTGATTTCATGCCATCGCTGTCTGATATATTTGGGAGATCTTGCTCGTTACAAGAGCTTGCATGGTGATAGTGATTCTGCTAGTCGTGAATACGCAGCTGCTTCTAGTTACTACAAAGAGGCAGCTTCTATCTATCCTTCCAGTGGCAACCCTCACCATCAGGTATATTACCACGTTACTATATTTGCTCAGTTGACTATTTATTCTCTATTCAGTCTTTTAATTATTGCTGCTGTCATTTTTTCAGCTTGCTATACTAGCTTCTTACTCAGGCAACGAGGTGGTAGCTGTTTATAGGTACTTCCGAAGCTTAGCTGTAGATACTCCTTTTACCACTGCACGGGACAACTTGATTATTCTTTTGAAAAGGTATTGGTGCTGTTTTCATTAATTGATGTCCAAATTATTGTTCTTGTCATGCTTTCTCATTTTGGGTTGATACCTTCAGTGTTTGACAAGAGAATTTTGCTTGATTTCCTGACTTATCTGGCAAACTTTGTATTGTTTGCCTGATGATATCTGAAGAGCAGATGTTTGAAAATTTGGTTAGATTTCTTTTTAGCATTTTAATTTTTTCTGTGCATCTAATATGTATGATGACCCTTGGCACTTAGTCTCTTTGTACAACCATATATATTATAGATGCCCTGTAATGGCACTTAATTGAAGGTTCATACCTAGCAAACGTTTATTTTCTCCCGTCAGCTTTTACTTTGTATACAGCTGTCATGTTCAGAATATATCTTATGTAAATGTAAATTAATGTTTATATAATGTTAATTATCTTGAGATGTTCCTTGTTTAGTACCTCCAGTCATACAGTACTGTCACAGATTTGATAAGTTAGTAGAATTAAGTGCAAATAGTTTTTGATGCATCTATATTTGTGTGTTCTCATTTGCAAATGTTAGCGTTCAGGTTGATATCAATAACCCAAGATATCACTTCTTTGCGAGTTATATGGGACTGTAATTGGTCATGATACCCTTACTTGATGAACATATTGAATCAATAGCTAATGGTAGGATGATTTCCAATATGTATTCCATATGTTTCTCAATATTTTCTAGTTTTGCTGTCATGTTTGCATCATACTTTTGATTAATACGCAATACTAACAGAGAATATGGTTTTTGTATTAAAAGAAGAATGGAACTGATTTCGTCATGAAATCAACAATTATTTTGAGAATATGTTTCTCAATATTACTTCTGTTAATGATGGTACAACTTCCTATGCAGAATCGCCAAATCTATGGACAGCTGTCAGACAATAATAAAGTTCCCAGTGCTAAGACATTACCCCCACGGCCTTCTGGGAGGGGCCGAGGTCGGGGGAGAAGTAAGGTTTCAGCCAAAAGATGTTAATGCTGAAACAGCTGAAAGGGAACGGGAGTGCAATATTCGTGATACATTGAAGGCCTTCTATATACGATTTGTCAGGCTCAATGGAATTCTTTTCACGAGGACCAGGTATACCCCAGTCTCTTACATGACCAGAATTGTTATTCTTCAGCCCTCTTATTGGTGTTAATTTGCCTAATTAATTATTTCTTTTCTCCCTTTTTAACAGTTTGGAAACATTTGTGGAGCTGTTTTCTTCAGTTAGCAATGATTTGCAGATTCTTCTTTCTTCTGGTCTTGAGGGACGAGCTTAATTTCGGCTGTGATGCTGCAGAAAATGCATTAGCTGCTGTTAGGCTTATTGTCATCCTTATATTCACAGTACACAATGTAAAGAAAGAACCTGATAGCCAGTCATATGCTGAAATTGTGCAACGCAGAGTA
The DNA here is from genome assembly GCA_015847255.1 of Hyparrhenia diplandra. Lineage (NCBI taxonomy): Eukaryota > Viridiplantae > Streptophyta > Magnoliopsida > Poales > Poaceae > Hyparrhenia > Hyparrhenia diplandra. The sequence goes on along the minus strand of JADLZK010003047.1, from coordinate 61,469 downwards.
CTGCTCCAAAGTGCGTTTCACGGCTGCTTTTGATTTTGTTGGACCTAATTATCAGAAGGTGTTCAGAGCTCCGTGATATCGCGTCAAGCTTCTATCTGCCAGCCATTCTGGTGTACATTGAATGGTTGGCGTCCCATCCAGAGTTGGCTGTTGATTCAGAGATGGAAGAAAAGCATGCTAATGCCAGATCTTTCTTCTGGAACCAATGTATCTCATTTATGAATAAGCTGATCCTTACCAAGCTTGCATCTATGGATGATGATGGTGATGAGGCTTGCTTTTCTAATATGAGCATTTATGAGGAAGGTGAAACTGGCAACAGGCTTGCCCTTTGGGAAGATCTTGAATTGAGAGGTTTTTTGCCCTTAGTTCCTGCACATACCATTTTGGATTTCTCAAGCAAACACACATTTGGAAATGTTGGAAGCACCAAGGAGAAGAAAGCACGGATTCAACGAATTTTCGCCGCTGGGAAGTCACTGCTGAACTTTGTTCAGATTGATCAGTTGAGGATATATTTTGATCCATCTTCCAAGAAATTTGTCATGGCCAAGAACCCTCCAGTTTCTAATGCTAACAACCCTCTTCATGAATCTCCTGATGCACTTAAAACAAATGGCACTGAACTGGATCATGAGGCTGCTAGAAGATTTGACTCAGTTTCTTCTAATGTGGGCACACTGCAGTCTAATGTGCAATTTAGTCCTGATGGTGAAGATGATGAAGAAATTGTGTTCAAGCCTGTAGCTTCTGAGAAATTTTCAAAAGCTCCTTCAGACCTGTCAGTTAATGGATACATCCATCCTGTACCAATGTCTGCCGCTGGCTGGCCAACCAATGCTAGTTTAGTGTCTGTTCAGAGCACCACATCAATGTCTGCAACTGGTTGGTCGCCCAATGGTGGGTCACATTCTTTTCTAAGTACTGCATCTCTATCAGCTGCTGGTAATTACAACATTAACCAGTCACTACCCAGGTCTTCTGTTAGTTGGGCTGTCAATGGTGAGCAAAATATTATTCCTATCAGTGCTCCAAGATTTGAACTCATGCAGCCTGTTGAGGAGCCTGCTTCCAGCTGGACAGGCAGTGGTGCACAGCATGCTGGTCCTCAGTACACAGGCTTAACTTTCCAAGATGTTGTTTCTGAGCCACGTGTATCTTCATCAATGGTTCAACATTTCAGTAGCCCTGACTATTCAAAATTTCTCAGTGAACAAGAAACACTGTTAATGAATGGACTGAATACTGTCAACATAACTGGAAATGGCTATGTAGAGCAGAGATTGCAGGCTGGATTGAGTGGTGTACAGTCTATTGGGTGTTCATCTATTGAACCTGCTGGTACCACTAAAAACTTGATGCATGATCATGTGAAAATTACTGGAGCGACTGTCCCCTCTACACTTGATTCAGTTGTGCCTTCAATACCACCATCAGGTGGCATGCCAATGAAATTCATGGAAGCACCACTTACTGCTTCAAAGAAGAACCCTGTTAGTCGTCCATCAAAGCCTGTTGGGCCACCTCCGGGATTTAATCATGTAACCCCGAAGCGTCAAGATGATTCTATTCCGGTTGAAAAACAGCAGAGCCCACAGGTCGATGATTACAGCTGGCTAGATGGCTATCAGCCATCAATTGATCATGTTAGCAATTTAAGAGCTGTTTATCCTGGTGTCGGTGATACTAGCACTCCATTTGCCACTCCATTCCCTTCCCGGGAAACAGGTCTCTGGGATACATGCACAAGGGGCCAATGAGAAGACATGGCAAGATTTCCACCTTTTGAGCCTTCAAAACAGAACATGTTCCAAAATTACCACCAAAGAAATCAGCAAAGTGGCCAAATAGCTGAACAAGAGCCAGCAAATTCTATCTGGACTAGCAGTTACCATGTGTGATTCAGTAACTTGTACCAGGATGATTGCTGGTAAGGACACTCCTTTCATTTGTCAACATTACAAATAATTCTTCTTAGAAAGTATAAACTATCATTTCATTTTGTGTTCTATTTTCTTGCACTGAAATTTGGTTCACGTGTATGAAGATGTTACAGTTCTTATTTATATTTTGTTTTATTTCACTTATGTAGGAGTTGCTGGGGACTATTGGATTATGTGGCACAGCCTGACCTATTGAGCTTGGCCCATACCTGCAGCACTCTCATAGTGTTAAATTTCTTTTGAGAATGGTGGTCTTTAAAGCATGACAACGGCTGCTGTTAGGTTTGGTACGTGGCACACCTCTGGTTTTACTTGCACCCTTTCAATTTGTTTTCTCTCTTTTTTTTGTTCTTCTGATTTTTACAATGGGAGATGACCTAATATCATAAAATCGCTTGAAGTACTGCAGTTTATTTGGTTGATTGCTTCTAGATGCAGCTGTAAAATGGACTAGATAATTTTAGTCCACTTTCCTTTAGTGCCAAAGGAGTAACCCATCCCATTATTGCTATTGTCAATGGTTTTTGTGGTATCTTACACCTGGCATTGTTTTAGTTCATTGCCGTTTATGGGTTTGTTTGGGAGCATGGTAATTAGTTATACAATAATTAATATAAATTTATCAATGGTATATTAATTTATCTTCTAGTCCCTCTGTTACAAATTATAAGATGTTTTGGCTTTTCAAGATGTATAGTTATTGCTATGCACTTAGATATACATTATGTCTAAGATACATATGAAGGAAAGTCAATGTATCTAGAAAAGCCAAAACTTTTATAACTCGGAATAGAGCGACTAGTATTCAATGTTTTGAAAGTCGACGATTAGGGTCCGCCTAGGCGTGACTAGTTGCTCGGCGAGGGGGTTCCGCCTCGCCTATGGGGGTAGGCGGACCCCTAGGCGGGCGCAGTGCCTCCACGGCGGAAGACGGTGCAGCGGCGGTGATTGGCGGCGCGGAAACGGGCTGGGGGCGTGGAGGCGGGCGGTGTGGGCGTCCCTCCGCGCCGCAGAGAGTTCCCGCCGGTGGGGATGGAGCGCCCGGGCGGAGGTCGCCGGAGGGGGGAGGAGGAGGGCGCGCGCGAAGGGGGTGGCGTTCGGAAGGGAGAGAGGAGCAGGGGAGAGGATAAGAGGAGTTGGGCCGGGGTGAGTTATGGTGGGTGAGTTGTGGTGGGTGTGTTTGGGTGAGTTGGGCCGTTAAATGGGCCTTTTTTCTCTTTCTCTCATTCCATGACCAGTTCTCTTCTATTTTTTTCTTTTCTTTTAAGTAAATAATACATGTATTCTGCTAAAACAATGTATATATACATGTATTAGCCATCGCCTAGCAAAACGCCTAGCATCGCCTAGGCTGGACTAGTCGCTAGGCTAAGGGTCGCCTCCTAGATTTAAGCCTAGCGCCTAGCAAAACTTTGCTAGTATTTATCATCTAGACAAAGTAGAACCGATTTTATGTCAGTCTCAGCAGGAGTCAGGCCCATTAGTGGGCTAATTGCCCAATTATCCTATATTATTTATATTTCCTTAAATAGTTTAGTTGTTCCCTAAAATTAGGATCTCAAGCTATTTATTTGTAAAACATTGATTGATGGAGAAAAGCAAGGCAAAACAATTGTTTGCCTGGCCTCAAGGGCCAAGGGCCTTCATGTGAGTTCCCTGTCCCCCAGCTCCCCACGCACAGCCCTAAGGCAGCAGCAGCCTCCTCTCCCTCTCGCTGCCACGGCCTGTCGCCGCCGCCGAGATCAAACCCCGGCCTCCGGTCTTCCACCCCTACGCCCTTCGCAGCCGCGGTAGGATCAAGGATCCTATTAGAGGTCCTTTGATTTTATACTTGGGTGCAGGAGTAGGAGAGTCAAAGAATGATTAAATTAGAGTTGTTTTTCTTTTGTTCCTGGACTTAATCTGCTTCTCTCTTATTGAGGGATTATAAAGCGACTGCATTTATTTATTGGAGTTGGATGTTTTTATTTTGTTCCTAGACTTAATCTGCTTCTCTCTTATTGAGAGGGATTATAAAGTGACTGCATTTATTTATTGGAGTTGCAACATCATTAAAAAAGCATACTAGGAAGAAATCATATGAACATAATTTTAAAATGATTTGTATTGATATATTTAGATAATAAGAGTTAAATGTGATAGTGGCCCTTAAGCTTGTAAGAATGTGTCACTTTGTTGCACAAACTTTAAATATGGTTTTCTGGGTCCCTTGTTGAGCGATGCACCGTAGTTCATGCCAGCCACATGTATACTAATGTGGTGGTTGGAGAAGCCTAGTATTTTTTTTTTGAAAGGAAAGAGACTGATATTCACATGATGAAATCAGTTCGACCTTTGTGCAGGGAGATTAGATCGTTCTTGGCGTGGGAGAAACGACCCTGGCTTTGTGGGGTAGAATTGATCGTGGAGGGGAACAAATGGTCAAATGGTAAAGGTGAATAGGTAGTGTGGACTAGGGAGGGGACCGGTAAATAGATCGAGTGAGTTAGCTACCACGAGAGAGCAGTAGATAATGACTACAAAATTATCCCTTGTGGTGGAACCTGCCCACCCGGGTTCAAGTCGCACACGAGTACTCGCATTTTTCTAGATTTATTCCAGGATTTTCTGGTGTTATGCTTTAAGTGGTATAAGCGACATTCCCATCGACAATGAAGCGCCACCCTAGTAAATTCAAGAATCTCCAGATTTGTCGGCGCTGCATAGGGGTAGAGTTTGCGTACGTGTATTCATACAGATGAGTGTGTTTGCGTGTTGTAATTCTAAAAAAGTAGTCATTGGGTTTCCTTGTACGATGCATGGTTAGACACATAACCTGACAACCACAAATTACACATGGTTCTCAATCCTATAGTATTGAATGATCCATTTGTGAAAGAGGTAAGGGAGGGATTAAATGTAAAAAAAAAAAACATGACACACTGGCATGGACTAGTGCATCATTCAATAAGTTTAGGGACCTAAAAATGCATTCTTAAAGTTACAACGACCTAAGTACACCTTACAAGTTTATAAGGGCTTGTGCATTTAACTCTTTAGATAATATATAAATACACACCATATTTAGACTTCTCCCAATTTGATGGAATACTGCGTAGAGTGCGGGGGATAGTGCTTTCACTTTGGATAGGCCTTTGCTTTTAATGTTGCTATGTATTTGCATGTGTGTCCTCTTCTATTTGTTAACGTCTCTCTTGTGGAATATTTTGTATGCTTATACACTTTTTTTTTTGACAAGAGCTTATACACTTATTTGGTTGGTTTGCAATTTACAGGGAGTGCCACCATCTTCTGGGCCAAAGAGGGAGTGGAGGATGATTGATCTGTCAGCAGTCTGATGGGGATGAATTATACGAGGTCTTTAATGCTGACACAAACGATTAAAGAGTCAAACTTAAATCCAGTGTATGCGCTCTGCACGGACCATATGATTCATCTCTCATTGGACATGCAGCTACCACAAGAATGGTGTGAGTGGACGGTTGCTGCTGCAACTAAAAGGCCATTCAGTGTGGATGTCAGTTGTTAGTTGGGCTATGCCATCTAAGAATAAAAGTTTGAGGAACAACGAGCATGTTGCCAAGTGGTTTCTCAAATATAAATTACTGCATCTAGTTATCTTGATACTTGACTTCTGGAAACAGTGTGTCGGTTGCTGTTGCGCTAGTTGCTGTTGCGCTGTTGCAAGTCACGATTAAATGCTTAGAACAGTTTGTCATAGTATTTGTGTTGCTCTTATATGTTATATTTGTGTTGCTCTTATGTGTTATCTGGAACTGTGGACCAACCCTCGGTGTTGCATATACATACAATGATTTGGCTGAATATATTTTGCATGTTTCTATTAAGCTTGTTGATTTTGTTCTGTAGTCGATTTCGATTGGCATGGTCGTTGAATGAACCACCAAGCCACGGTATACATTTTCAGATTAAACTAGCCGTTTCTATGGCCAGGATAGGAGACAAGATGCATTAGTGTAACGTATAAAAGATTACAATGCAACTTCCTCTGGCCACGTGAGTCCATCTAGGTTTGGTCTTCACTCTAATTTTCGCAGAGCAGCGTATCATTGTATTAGTAGAAGAGTCAGACTCAAACCCTCGCACACCCACTCACTATATGGAGACTAAATAACCGGTTCAAACAAATCGCACACCCACTCACTTCATGGAGATTAAATAGCTGGTTAAAACAAAATGATAGACACAAACCCTAGCACACCCACTCACTACATGGAGACTAAATAACCGGTTAAAACAAAACGATGACTCAACAGCTACAACGGTCCTTGACAACTACAATTGTTACCGCTAAGCAGGGGAAGTCCCCTTAGAGCAACTCCAATGGACATCTCAAACAGGTCCCCATCTCAAATTTTAGGAGCTCAAGCAAAAAAATTAACTTCAATGATCCTCCTATTTGGGCTCCCATTTTAGAATATCTTCCAAATTTTAGTCCCAAGACCAAAAAAAAAAAAAAAAAAAAAAAATCGTCCAGGCGCCGGTTCCTGGCCCCGGCCGCGGTCGCCGCCACCCGCCGCCATCTTGCAGCCACCCCGCCGCCGCGCATCCACCCCGCCGCCGCACATCCATCCCGCCATCCTCTTCCTCTTCTCCCGCCAGATCTCCTGCTACGGACGACGACGCGCGTCGAGGCTTCTCCGGTGGTAGGCTGCCTCCCCGTCCGACGGTGGCTGCCACGAAACGTCGTGCGTTCGTCGTGCCGCATCACCGTGCTGCCTCGATTCCTCTCGACACCAACCTGCCTAGTCGCCATGAACGTCCTTCTCACGGCAGCGACGGCGGTATGATGCCTTCTTCCGGTGGCGGCGGCGGTAGGATGCCTTCTCTCGGCAGCGGCGGCAGGATGCCTTCTCTCGGCGGCAGCAGCGGCAGCTTACCTCGTCGGCTCCCCAACGGCCCACCGCCACTTGGGACGCCAACAGTACCACAACATCACCAGCAGAAGTCTGTGAGGTCGCCGACGATGACTTCAGCCCCAACCACCCCAACCACTGGACGCCTGACTACTCGGTGAGTTGTGCTAATTTCATTCCCAAGCATTGTTCTTATCTGTTCTAGGGTAAATGGGTACCTCAACATTTATCCGTCCTATAATTTTGGCTACAGACATTGTTATCTTCATGTTGAAGTCGAGGGGTACCCAGTTGGAATTGTATGGAATCGAGTGCTAGTAATATTGAGAGGAATTAATCAATATAATATATTAAGTTACAAGACATGGAGCAAATAACTTTTAGTTAAAAAAACTTCCCTCCCGAACGCTCCCACCGGGGCGACTCGGGGCTCCCCATCGCCGCCGCCCGAGTTCCCACCACCGCCACCTCCTCGGCCGTCCGCCGCCTGCCATCCCGCCGGCGGCGGCGGCCCGCCCCTGTCGCCGCAGCCTTCTTCCCTCCCCATCTCCCCCCCACCCCTCCACCTCCCGCCTCCGCCGGCGGACGCGGCCTCGCGTTGGGGGCGGCGGCGGATCGGGCCGCCGTGGGCCGGATCCGCCACCTCCATGTGTGGATCCGCGCCGTTCCTCTCGCCCGCCATCCCGCGCCCGCGGCGGCCTCCCGGTCCCGTGGGGGGTCGGCGGCGGTGGCTATGGCCTCCCCGCGCTCCCGTGCCGCTTTGCCGGGGGGCGGGCTTCGGCGGTCTTGGCGCCTCCGCTGCCTCCGCTGGGTGGGGCGGTGGCCGTTCGTGCATCTTGCGGTGACGCTTTTGCCCCGTCCTCGCCGACTTCCGTCGCCGGGCGTGGTCGCTCGGATGGGGTTGGGGCTGATCTCGCTGGAAGTGGGGGCGGTGATGGTTTGGGTGGCGTGGTTGTCTTGCATCGCGGTGATGCGGGCGGCGCTCCGCCGGGCGGCATCGACGCCGTGGTGGCGTGGATGGCGTCGACTTGTCCCCAACGTGACTTGGTGCCGTGGAGCCCGGCGAAAGCTTGGCCCGACGGGTGGTTGGGCGGACGACGGTGACGCCGCTTGGCACCACATCCTTCCTGAAGGCGTCGGCCTTGGAGTCTCAGCCCCGTCACCGCGCGCGGATTCTGGGCGAAAGCTCTGCCTTAGCTATCTAGGGCTAGCAGCCGATGACGCCTTTGACGTCATGTACCTCCCCGAGGGCGCTGTTGAATCTCGCGGGCCGCCGCTCCGCCCCTGCCTGGTCGTCGGGTCGCCTTGCTGCGCCCTAATTGAGCTTTGTGCTTCTCTTCACTCCTGTATGTCCAAAGGGTGCTTGTTGTAGCCGTGGTTATGTTGCTTGGGCGGAGGCTTGGCCGCCGGTATCATGGAAGTTGAGCTCTCGTCGTCGCTTGTTCTTGTTGGCGCTCCTCGCCCGTGGTCCTGGCCCTCAGTGACTCGAGGAGTATTCGGAAGGCGACTTGGGTGGTGCTCCTCGTCCGTGGTCCCGTGGGCCTTGTCCCTTGTGACTCGGAGGAGTGCTACCCTATTCTGGGCGGTGGCATTGCCGCCGTTGGCCCATCAAGTCCTCGCCCGTGGTCCTGAAGGCATGGCCTTCCGTGACTCGGAGGAGCTCTGGAGTTTGAGGTTGTGTTTCCGGCGGATGCTTTGCCGCCGAGGTGGTTCCGGTGGACGCTTTGCCACCGAGGTTGTTCTAGCGGACGCTTTGCCGCTATGGTTCTTCTACGGCTCCGACCACTACCGGGCTTCCTAGTGTTGAGTTATCCTTTGTATTAGGTTCAATTTGGGGTTGTTTGTTGGAGGGCCCCGCCCCTCGCTTTTCTTGCTTTTCGTTTTTTGTTTCGGGGCTTCATTGGTAATCCATGGATTACCCGCGAATCCGCTTTTGTACCAACTTTGTGTAGGTCATTAGACCACTCTCTTCTCGCTTAATGAAAAACGGGCTATATTCCCGGTCTCAAAAAAAAAAAAAAAAGACATGGAGCAAATATTCAACAATCAATGCACATAGTATTAGAGTTCTCGTGTTGTTTCAAGTAGTTGAATGTGAACATCTATTCCAAATAAGCATCCTGAATATTTCTGTATATATTGTTGTCACAGGGATCCTCCAATTTGGTTCTCAGATTTGCATCCTCAATATATATTGCTTTGTTTTGGTTTCTCTGTGCAAAATCTATCTTAGAGGACAAATACGATGCATGTTCTTGTAGCTGATCAACTTTGGATATCCATGATAAAAACCATGAATGACACTCAGCCTCAAGAGGCAAATAGATATAACCCACATTAATTTTCATTTGCTTCCTCCTAGCTTACCGACATTGGTTTTGATATGGGAGAAGTGGTAACTGCTCACATCAGTCAAAGCCTCTTCAACATGGTCCTTCTCCTTGAAAATAAAATGAACCATTGACAAGCTGAAAAGCAAGTACAAGATAATATTAAGCGATAATAAACTAGATATGACACTCATCCTGTTTGTTTTAAATAAATTGGTGAAGTAGCAAAGCAGCACTAGGCCTTTATTAATTCATTTTCTAGCTTGTTCCATTAGTTAGCTTCTCAATTTTCATCAGAGCACAGTTTCTTTTATGGGAAGGTGAAAGGTGGCTGGTCGAGTTCTCAATTTACCAAAGTATCTTTTATTGTAGCAAAGGCAAAGGCATACTTGTATACATATTCCTGCTCATTGCCAAGAAAAACATATTGCTTGCTTGCACGGCTATTCTCTTATGGAACACTTGTTTTTCCAATTTATCGATTGATGTTTCGACATCCTTGCAAAGAACCAAGGGCTTCAAGTTCACGATATTGGACAAGTATGCTAACACAAAAAGTGGATCCCGATTTGGCATTGCCGAGGCGCATGATGCCACCCCAAGTACTAGCGAAAGGAGCATCCAAGAAAGGCAGCAACTACACTCGATCTTGAAGATCTCTAGCTCTGCAAATCTTGGATTCACGTGAGCAATGACCCTATCATAAGCAATGACCACGTAGGAAAAACTTATTGGGAGAGGATTGCAAATGATTTTCACATGAACAGAGACTTTGATTCTGAAAAACTCCCAACTCACTCGAGCATCGTTGTGGTATCATACTAAAGGAGTGCATGAAATTTCAAGGTTACTATGAGGAGGTCCAACGTCGTCATCCAAGCGGCATTCCATACCAGGAGCATGTAATTAATCTTGCACTTGGTTCGTTCATCCCATATGTAATCTTGTCATTGCTATATATCTAATTATGCACTTAATCTTTGCTACGATCCTCGAAGCTCAAGCAAGGTATGCCAAACAAGCAAAGGGCAAAATTGTCGCTTTAAACAATGCCGGGCCGACGTTAAGGCATACTCAGAAGTTCCAATCAACGCTTGAGGGGAACAAGAGGCCGACCAAGTCTGAAGACCTCAACCTCCCAATAAGAAGTGAACAAGACTCTCCCAATAGGAGGTGAACAAGACACCGAGTCAAGTGCCCAAGGCCTAGAGAGCTCAACACCTTCTGCCAAGATGGCTAGACCTCCAGGTAGGAAGCAATATAAAGAAAAGCTGAAAAAAAATAAAAGAGATGGCGACTAAAAGAATATGATGCAAACCTTGATGGAAATAAAGACCGAGGAGTATAAAATGAAGAAAGAAAGGTGGAAAAGACATAATGCTTGACCAACGCAAGCTTGAAATGAAGGAACAACGATTATTATGGGAGTAAGAGCAAAAATCATGTTACGTGATGTGACCACTATGGATGAATATCGAGGGCACACGTGTTGGGAAGAGAGCGAAGATCGTAAAAGGCAATGAATGCTAGTGTAGGAGAAAAACGACAAGTGATGATGAGAGCGGAGCCTAGATTATGTTGGGCACCTCTCAATTATGTTGGACACCCCTAAATTATGTTTTACTGTTATTACTATATATGTTACTATCTAGAATGCATGAGATGGTCCTAAATTATGAGATGGTGGTCGGGTTGTATGTTCTTCAATCTTGGAGCATCAAGAGCTCTTGGTTTCAACCTTTTTTTCTTCAATTTTCTTGTGAAATGGCATCCGAAAACGCCTGTTCCTCGAATGTGTGGTGGTCCCTAAGGTTTTTGTTTTCGTTGTCATACATGTTTTCTGTTGTGATACATGGCTCGCCAGATTGTAAATGCAGCTAGGTCCGGTACCTCCGAAAAAAAAAAAAATCATGTTCCCGTTTGACTGAATGCGTGGTCTTGTATAGGGCTGGTACCTCTAACTGAATGCATGCCCCTCAGATCGATCTCGAATGGGCTCAATGCAAGTGCTACTTCTTGAGAAGCCGTGGCAGTTGAGGAGATCGATTCCGTGAAGCTTATGACAAGTGCATTCGTGTTCGCTCTTTTCTCGTTGCTTGTGACAAGTGTATTCATGTTCTTGTCATGGCTGAAAATAGGCCTTACGTGCAACATACCGAAAATAGGCCTTCGCTTGCATTCCGGTTTTTCATTTTTTCAAGATACCTCCCCGAAGGTTTCATTAACCTGCGGTACGCCCAATTTTCTCGAAGACTCAAGCATGTTCACCGAATAAGATACCGCCGCAAGTGCATTCGACTAAAACATGTTTGTCATATGCTTTATACTTAGATCTGTCGAATACTTTATCGGGCATGTTACCGACAAATGCATTCAGGCTTCTAGATTGACCGCCGCCTTGTAAACTTATCTCTTTGCATTGAGTGGGCGGATCGCCGGCAATGAGTGCGCTCTAAGCGTGTCTCATGTAGCTCCTATCTCCCTCCCGATCTCCTCTAGATTATGATCCCACTTTCCATTCCTACCATCGATCGCTAGTATTTCATCTCGATCTATTCATCTATCCAACTTTCTCTCGCCAGATTCGCCTCCTTCCCAAAGTTTTTCTTTGGTCAAGCTCGCCCTCTTCTCTAACAAGGAGTTCTCATTGCCGTCGGCCGGTGCTCCAACGATGCAACCTCGCGAGCCGGCGGAACCAAGGTCTCCTCGCATCCTCCAAACTCCATCCGCGAGACCTTGTTGTCGTGCTTGCATGAATCGAACCCGCACTGGCGCATGTTTGTTGGGAATATGCTCTAGAGATAATCATAGAGATGATTGTATCCATAATATATTATGTGTTTATGAATATCCTTTAAAGATAACTTGTATCGATTGACAATTATGTGAATTGTTTGTGAGACTCTTTTACTTGTATGTTTTTCTATAATTGTCCTCGGTCGAGTTCATGTGAGGACACACATGAATATTAGATCAGCACACATATTGGTTGATGACTATGTTTCACAAGTCATAGACATGGAGATGTCAAACTAATAGTGTGGGCACATGTATGACATGGGGCTGGATTGACCCGACATGAGATGTTACTATTAAACATCATGTATGTTATGTCCTTAGACACGAGATTGTCGTATGTACTCAAGATGTGAAACGACCTACTTAGGGACTATCAAACGTTACTCCGTAACTAGGTAGCTATAAAGGTGGTCTTCGGGTTTGTCGGGAAGCATCTTTGTGAGGCATAGTCAATCAAGATGGAATTGCCCCTCTCCATGAGAGAGAGAGATATCACTTTCGACCACTCGAATGATTGGATCAAGAAATGCATGGCCGTGCTTGGGTTAAGTGTTAACCCACGAGGTGGACCAAATATCGTGAGGCAAGGGAATAACATGTATGTGAGTTTGTGGTGGTTCGTCCCGATATGATCATTACGTACACATGGGAGTTGACACGTCTTGCTAGAGGCCGCTATCGGCTATTGGTCGAGTAGGAGTACGGGCCATGTCTATGTGTGTGTGAGCCCATAGGGTCGCACGCTTAAGGGGAAGAAGACCTAATTCGATCTGATCCAATTAGACGAGGCTTATATATATGAGAGGTGGGCGGGGGCTAGGTTAATCCACGCCACTTTGGCAGCCGCAGCCGCCCACGCCCACGCCCACGCCTCTTGCTCCTCGCGGACCCTAGCGGTCCGGAGGCGCACGCTTCCTCCCCGTACGTGTGGGATACCGGAGGTGCTCCATCCGGAGCACAAGGACGAACCGCACGTGGAGGGACTCGGACGCGTGAGCAATCGCGACGCTGACGCCGCTACGCGCATTATCTTCGCCGAGGGTCGACACTTTCGCCGCATCTGGCGTCTAGTGGTAATCCCGTGATCTATAACTAGCAGTAGATCCTTGGTTTATGGGTAGAAAATTTTGTTTTCTCGCTAGCGTAGCGATCCCATAATCCTTCAATGTTCCCCGGGAGCTAGCTTTTTCTTCCCCTTCCTTCGATCTCTCTCAATCGCAAAAATCCGTCTTTTCCCCTTCCATCAATTGATTGCTTTGCTCTCTTGATCTTGATCCATTCCTTTTTTTCATTCGATTCATCTCGTAGCCAAAGTCCCGCCTAGTCAAAGGTTGTTTTTCTCTCCCGTCCCTAAAGATGGCAAATTTCGGTTTCGTTCGATATCCGCGGGTTTCGGTTCTACGGGTTTTCGTTTTGGTCTTTGGAATTTCACCCACGGTTTTCGTGTTCGGTTCGGTTTCGGGTTTGGTTTCGGTTTTAGTTTTTCACCCGTGGATATCCAATGGATATCCGAAATAAATCATTTAGAATTAAAACTCATGTTTTATAATATGTTAATAATAACTTATTTACTTAGATTATTAAATTTATTCAAAGTTGACTCATGAAAATATTTATTATTTGTTGTCTCTTGTTTATACATGTGAACATGTATATATATATCTACGGGTATCCGTTCGGTTTCGGGTTATCCGCGGGTTTCGTATCCATTCGGGTTTCGGTTTATCCGCGGGTTTGGCTTTGGTGATGGATTTCCACCCGAATTGGTTTCGGGTTTCGTGTTTCGATTTCGGGTTTTAGGTTTTGGGTGCACGGAGGCTCCACCTCGATCCGAACCCGACCGCTTGCCATCCTTAATATCTATGCTGTGTTGTATTTCTCTAAATCATGTGCTTTAGCGTGGATGTTTGATTGCAGCTGAAATGATGAGTGAACAGTGACAATGGTGTATATTCATGTTTGCGATGGTGTTAAATTTATGATTCTCGCCCAAGCATGAATGAGAGGCGGATGTATAAGATTCATGAACAATCACTAGCACGATGTCGGATGTGGAAACAACCGAATTGAGAATTGTAGATCTCACTAAGTTATGAAACTCTCTACGTTCAAACTTTTTGATTTGACATTGTCTTGTAATGGAAAACTAGCTAGGTCTCAATTTCAAAAAGAAATTTGGAAAAATGTTTTAAATGATCTCCAAAAAGACAAACTATCAAATATCTATGAAACTTTGTAGTTTTACTACCTTTTGATTTGAGATCATCTTGTCATGGGAAAACATGTATAGTTTGAAAACATTTATCTTACGAGACCAAGACTTTGGGATTATAGATTTCCATGCGGCCCGAGTCACGACGGCACGACGACGAAGCACGATATTTTGGCCCTGGTCCGAGCACGCACGGCGGTCCGCGGCACGGGCAACAACAAGGTGCATGCTTGGGCCGACCCTCAAGCACGGGCACGCGGCATCGACGACACGTTAAGAAAGGGGAGGCACGGTGAGGCTCGTGGCAAATATAATGGTGATAATATTGTACATATTTGGTATATTAGTTCCGATATTTTCATACTTGGTATAATATTGTACAAATATATTGAAATCGCTTAAAAATGATCATGTTTGAGTGTTTTTCAAAAAATCGACCCGCGGCCTAAGACGCATACCCGGCATGGCACGATTTGGCCCGTGGGGCCGGGCCCGGGCTTGAGGTCGAGCCGCACGAGCCCGGTGTGGGCCGGCCCGTGAGGTACACGGCGTGCCTCAGCAAGACAAAGACGCCCGTTGGAAATCTATAACCGGGATAGGCGTCCGCCTATTTCCTTCGCCCGGCGCTTAAAGCGGTTTATCCGTTTATGTCTCCCACTCTCCCTACACCGGGCTATGCACACGCATTATTGCTGCTGTTCACCACCCCTCCACGCCGTAGTTTCCAGCAAAAACCCCCCCTTGCCGCCGAGTTTCCGCAGCCAAGAAAAACTCCATGCGCCGCGCCCGCGCCATGAAAACCTTCCTGAGGTGTTGCTTGAGGAGATTGCGTCGCGGCGTCACCATGGCGGAGAGAACAAACAATAAAAAGGTGTTCGTAGTGCTATAACATTCTGCAGAGAAAACATGAAAAAAAGAAAAGAAATACATTATAAAAAGTATTAGACATGAAAAAACAGTTTGGAAGCTTATAAAAATAGAATATTCCATTACAAACGACGAGAGGATAAAAATGGTACATTGTGCCAAAATGTTCACTTATTATGCTGACTTGTAGTAGGCTTTTATTAGCATCTTGCACCGGCGGTTTATCATCCGTGGCCTACCAAATTTCAATGTTAACACATGCCCCCTCAATTTTTGGGTAAAAGTACCTTTTGCTCCAAAATTGACCATAGTCCTCGAATCAACACTGAATTCTTTTTTCGAATAAAAACCTGAACCAAACCTTTAATGGACGGGGGCATTTCAAGAAGAAATCAAGCCTACTTGAACGGTTGTTCCGGAAACTTCCCAACATGCCGTTTGGCATTCCAATCTGTTTTTAGGGATATGCGCCCGCGATCTCATTTATGGTTTCCCACGATCCCCTGTTTCGGCCTAAAGACGAACCGCACCCGACTCTCCTTTACCTCAATCCAAAGATACTCCTTCATCTCTGCCTTCTTGCCCTCTCCTTCACTAAAATATCAAGCTCACCGATGGCCGGTCCAATACGCAACCTTGGCAAGCTGAGCCGGCCGAAGAGACGAGGAGGAAGCCGCGGTCCTCATCGCCGAGTTGGGTGAGTTTCATTACTCGACCGCTTCTTGTTTTTTTCTTGTAATCTGTTCTTAATGCAATCCTTCTCTTTTGTTTAGAGATTCCTCGACCGCAGGTAGAGGTAGGGGGTACGAACTTCCCGATGTGAGGAAAACAGCTCCGCCCGGTCATCCCTGCACGGGTGCAAACTCGCCTCCTCGATTCTTCATCCTCTTCATCAGGATCGGAGTTGAGTATTCATGCTCCTACGCCGAGAGCATCCACGCGAGACGAGGCGGGTTCAAAATGAGTACACCGTACTCTCAAAAGATGTCCCGAAGGACCCGGAATGGGAGGACCAGCGACGGCAATTCGTCGCCGCGCCAGCGGTTTGTCTTCTAAAAACCCCTGATCTATCTCTCGATTCAACACTTTGCTTTCCCCCTCGTAGAATTTGATCTTTCAATTGCGAGCTATCTGCCGAAAACGCTTCGGATGACTCGGCTATCGGCACCGTGATCGCGACAAGGTGAACGCCCGCGGTGCGATAGTGCCCGACCGCCTCGACCGTAAAACGACCCGATCGATGATCTCGGCCGCTCACGACCTCTTCATTAGTGTTGGCATGAGCGTGGCGGCGATGGTGACGCAGCGGAGGAAGACCTCTCCCGCTACCCGACGGGCCCGGCACCAACAACCCTACGAACCGACACCGATCCGAGTCGTTGTTCGCCGATATGACGAAGCACACCGCCGACATCGTTGGAGCCATCCCTCTAGCAAAGGTCTTGAAAGGCTGTTCTAAAGCCTTTTAGTTTGCCACACTTGTTTTGCCTAAGAATCTTGCCACACTTTTGATTTGAGACATGTGTGTTATTAGTTGTGATATATACTAACTACATAATCCATGTGCTATATATATATTTTTCAAATATGTGTGGATGTTTGCTAACAACGCAGTGACAGTTCTAATGAAATCTATCCAAATTATCTCATCAATTTGAAAGCATATATACAATATGTTGCACACCGTAATAATTAGGACAATTTTACTCTAGCGGAGCAAATAAAAATAGGCATCTCGAGCTGCTCCTATGAAGCATTTGAGGGCGTTTTCCTTTTTATTTTCTATTGAAAAAATGAAATAAATTAAAAAAATAGAAAAAGAGTCCTGACGGGCTACATTGGCTCTATGGCTGCCTCACCAAGCATGCACGGGAGAATCGAGGAATAGACAAATGTATGAGGATCAACGGCCGGATGGCGCTTGCACGCCCCCCCGGCACCAACGCCGCCCGTCCCGGTGGCATGCCCAGCGAGGACGCGGTTGTCCACGCCGACGAGGCCGCGAGGCCGCCCCGCCGCTTGAAAAAGGCGCGTCTTCCTCGCGGTGGCGGAGTACGATCTCGGTGAATACAGGTATATCTGCGTGATCGATAGTGCGTATCTCGATACCGACAAGCCAAATCAGGGAAGTATTCGGGTAACGTCTGAGCTGGTGCATGCGTAGTATGCCGGAGTCGCCCTTCGCGCCCTCGCCGTGCCTCGCCCGATGGAAACGGGCATCGGTATAATGATGACACCGCAACCAATGGCGCATATGCGCCCGCGGCGAGGCGCCCTAAGCTTACTCTACGCAAAGCTATGCACGCCGCGCCAAGGTGTAAATGTTAGAGACGCGCTCTATCAAAAGGCGTTGGTATTCATTAATACGTACTAGCACCGGTCATGTCGTCGCAGGCCTCACGTCGCGACCCGCTCCTAAAAAAAGCCTACTCCCTCTATCCCAAATAAACACAATTTTTTTACTTTTACAAAACGGTGTTTGACCGTTCGTCTTATTTAACTTTCTTCTCGCAAATATTATCACTTTTGTTATGACTTAATGCGGCCCGAGTGTAGGATCCAGGATGGTGCAAGGTTGGAATTCATTTGTAATCTTGTGTTATATTTTGTCGGGGATGGTGTTTGTGATTAAATATATACTAGTGGATTCCCGCACGTTACTTGCGGTATGAAGGAGAATTCTATGAGTTACAATATTACTATCACCCTCCTATTCTTTTTCTTTTTTTCTCCTTTTTTTTATTTTTATTTTCTTTTTTTTTTCTATACCAACAGGTCCTACTTATAATTCTATCAAAATATATCCACGTGAGATCTTATTTTAAAGGATTTATTAAAATAAATTTAATGGTGCAATCGAATTTGATTTATTTTTTTGGTTCAAGAGTTATAACCCTTTTTTATGCTCATAGACATGTGGGACATGTTGATGATGTGGCACAAGGAAGGGTTAGTGGGCTGGTGAGGTGGCATGCTAATGGGGTGATAGTGGGATGGTGAGGTGGCGTTGTGTTACTCTAAATCATGTGCTTTGCGTGGATGTTTGATTAATTGCACCTGAAATGATGAATGAACAGTGGTATATTCATGTTTCATGATGGTGTATAATTAAGATTCGTGAACAATCACTAGCATGGATGTCGGATGGGGAAACAACCAAATTGAGAATTAATTGTAGATCTTACTAAGTTATGAAACTTTCTAGTTTAAAACCTTTTGATTTGGCATTATCTTGTAATGAAAAACTAGGTCTCAATTTTTTTTAAAATAAAATAAAATAAATGAAATTTGGAAATTTAAATTTTTTGAATGACCTCCGACAAACTACCAATATAAAGACCGTAGTTCCCAAATATCCATGAAACTTTGTAGTTTACAACCTTTTGATTTGAGATCATCTTGTCATGGATAAACATGCAACAGTTCGAGACATACAAATCGTATTGGGAAAGAGCGTCTGCAGCAAAAAGTGTCATCGTCCATTTACTTGCTATGATGATGCGTTCCGCGGGCCATGCATGTACGTGCGTTGCTCAACCGCCCGCCGGAGTGTTCACCGACCGCCAGCTCCTCTCGAAACGCCTTTGCATTATATATTGTGAACACACCCGTATTATTCTTGCTGCTCACCCGGTGAGGGCCAGCTACGTTTCCGCCGCGCCAAGCTCCAAGCAAAAAAGCCCCCCACCGTGCGGCGCCGAAAGCCATGGAGAACCTTCCGCGGAGTTGCTTCAGACATTGCGCTTCACGCCGCCACGGCCGCAGAGGATCCTATGGAGGACCTATACAATCTATGGGCCACCTGTACTGACACAAGACGCCGTGCCACGGCGCCATCTTTGGGACCGGAGCATCCAACTACACCGGGTGCTACAACGACGGCGACGGCGGGTCGATGTCGACGGCGGCTACGTCTAGGCCGGGCCGCTATACTACTCGCGCGAGTATCGCGTGAGTCTCATCATCGAGCTCGCCGAGGTCGGCAACCCGCAGGCGTGCTTCGTAGCGTGCATGTCCCGCTATGTTCATGGAAGGCCGTGACACCGTCTCGCCGCCTCTCGACAAGCCGGGAAACAAGCCATCGACTTAGGGCATGCACATGCTCGCTATGTGCACGCCTTACACGCTCTACAGGGCAACGCCGCCGCCGCCGACGACGCCATGGCCGAGATGTTGCGGGAGATTGAGGAAGAAGATACGGCGTGGTGGCAAAATGTTGGGGGAGCTTGAACTGCCGCCGCATTTCAACAATGCAATGGCAAAGGGTGACGACGCCATTGAAGGTAAGCAGCCGCCTTCCTCCTCCGCCCAACCGGTGCCTCGCCATGACGGGCATCGGTGCAGATGGGAAGATGAGGCACAAAATTTTAGTATCGACTACGGCGGCATGGCCGAACGATGAGTATAGTGCTAACGAGATTTCATCCACTATGGCATCTTTGAGTCACGGGGTACCTTGCGGCGTGGAGTGTAGGATTCGCGACGAGTGTGATAGGTTAATCGCTACTACAGAGCAGCTGGGCTCTGATCTAGAGGATGATGATGCGGTCTAAGCGAGGGTCTGTGTTGTGTGCATGCATACGCGCGGTGATGCATGTATGCATTGGTTGATGTTCGACGATCCTCCGAGTAGCAAAGATGAAACCCTGAGATGTTTTAATTAGCTGTAATCCATGTGTTATTATATTGTCGTGTTTGTGTGGGGCGATGGTGCTTGTGATTAAATATCAATATGTTGTATTTCTCCAAATTTAATCATGTGCTGCATGGATGTTTGATTGCGCTGAAAAATGATGAGTGAACAGAGTGCTAATGGTACATATATTCATGCTTGTGAGGTGTTAAATTTATTTGCGATTCTCACCGCCGGCAGCCACGCAGCCATGGCGGCTACGCGAGCACCTCGCCGCGATGAGCTAGCCGACTCGGGCTGGACTCTCACCCTTCTCTCTCATTCGATAGCATAGATAGCAACGCTCTAGGTTCTAGGTACGGTGGTTGTCCAGCCATCTCTAGAGACCTCATCTCCGGTGACATCCACGCACGCCCGTGTGCTGCCCATGTCGGAGAACTTTTCGGGGCTCAAGAATTTTAATCTGTGGTCAAAAACGTAATCGAATGGTCAAACAGGGGATTGTAAATAAGACGAATGGTCAAACGAGGGATTGTTAAAGTCAAAAACGGACTTTTATTTGTGGGACGGAGGGTGTATGTTACTGACCGTGCGCTCGAAAAAAATAAGTCTGTTCGGCTGATTTTGGCCGATGGCTGATTGAATAGTATTCTCGTGAGAGAGAGAATAAGCTGAAATAAGATAAGAGAGTCTCAGATACTGCGTCCATCCTTCGTCCTCGTCCTCGCCCAATCGGTGCCTTGCCGATCGAGACCGACATCGATCTTGATGGAACTGCGCCAACGATGGCAGACGTGTGCCCTCTTGGCAGAGAGGTGTGTGGGATAAGCAAAGGATACGCATGCAAGGTCATGGGAAAAAATATAAAGTTTAATTTTGAAACCTATATTTGCTATACACACGTGCAACATGAATCTATTCTCCTCCACGTACACAAGGCAAGCACTCCACAAAGATCGACTCTTCGCCACTACCGCCTTGCTACCTCGAGAAATGAGTAGGTTGGGCTCTAGCCCCTATCGATAAAAATTACACGAGCCCTACCTAAGCCCCACCTAAATTTTTATTCATAATTACATAGATTAGGAGGGCTAAGATGTATTTGAGATTGATTGGCCTGTCCTATTTTTTTTTCTTGGTTTCGTCATTGATTACTGCCGCTACCGCCTTTCTACCTGAGAAATGAGTAGCTTTCCTAGGGTTTTTTTTAACCCCATCGTGTAACCCATTATCCATATCTTCGAATATTGTACAAAAAAATATATTGTGCGCATGGAGTTAGCGAGTGCACCTCGCCCGCCCGCAATGTTTGTCTATTTACTTTCTCTATACATCTTGATCATCAAGATTCTCTCCTTTACAATACTTTCTTCCGCACTCCACACTCATGTTTCTCTATTTGCCTCCTCTATATGGCCTAGTCATCAAGATTCCTTCCTTTACAACACTTTCTTCCGCACTCATGCCTCCTTTATCTCTACTCTATACAACTACCATCAATGGGGCCCACTTATAATTTTATCTAAATACTAGCGGAATTCCCCGCACGTTGTTGTGGGTAGGAAAGGGTATTATTAAAGGATTGAATTGTTGTACTGTGTAATCTCAAAAAAAGAATTGTAATCGCTATGAAATCTGATCACAATTAGCTATTGAGCAGAATTACTTTGTGCAGGTTAGAAATAAAGTTAGTAACGAAGAACTTAAATGTATGAAATAGAGTATATACTCATTGGCATAAAGATTATTTAATATTATGTTTAAACTCCAAGATGAACCAATATCGAATAGAAATATTTAGATATGTTGGACGGGTGACAATTTCGTAATGTAATAAAACATATATAATAATTTATTTGAGGAAATCCTTGGTAGATGATTTAATCTCTTGAACTTCGTCCTTCACGCGTCATATCCCTACGCCGTTGCCGTGGGTATGAAAAAGAGATCTATGAGTTAGAAATCTATGACCGCTGCGATAGTTTTTCTGTGATATTTGAAGACGTATACCAAGCGGTTGTTGGTATTTATTAAGTGCTATAAGAATATGAAGGATTCCGCAAGTGCACAGAACACCTACCATTGTAGCTTTTCCCTAGGATGAGTATTCTAGAGTATCGTATCCACAGGGAAGCGTTGGCTAAAGAATCTAATAAGTCACAATCATGTATCTACTAACTTAGCAAACCACTAAACTAAAGTGAGGGGGTAAATGGTAAATGATAGGAGTTATGAACAATATAAATCACACCCGAGAGAATTCCTAATGATAAATGTGTAGTAGCACATTGAGAGGACAAATGAGAGATCTAGGTTCCTATGCACTTCTCTATTACTTAGGTTCTATGATAGCAATCATACCAAAACACTTTGGGACACCAAAGCACTAGCCACGTAAAGGGATGAGAAGGGGGCTAGGAAGGTTTGGTAAGGTCCTACAATCACCAACCCGAACGTGGTGGAATACATCGGCCATCGTGGTCGCCACCACTGGGGCTACCACAAACAATCCGTGGGGGTTGGGTGCAATCTCGGGTAATCTCTAGTTTAGACACCATGTCTACACTATTAATTACTACTCTAGTCACATACGATTAACTAAAGCACTCGATGCGAGCGGAGATCCCATGCAAAGGCATAACAACTATGCTAACCAATTATATGAAAGATATGAAAGTAAATAGAGAAGATAAATATATAAATCATAATGTCTTACAAAGAAAAGATACAAGACATACCAAAATCAGTAGATTCCTCGAGAACCTGAGCATAGCTCCGCTCTCCCTAACTCTCTAGTTGCTAATCTACTACATTGGAGAGTCTAGCCCTAATTCTCTAGTGGAGAGGTTGTCCTCACATTGGGACACCTCCAAGACCAACAGTCAAGAGATAATGAATGGAATGAATTAGGGTTTCACCCTCAAAGGGGGGGTCTTGTTATATAGGGGTCTCCCGGGCCTCCCTCCTAGTTCCGTAGGCAATGTGGTACTAATCCTTCCACCATGTATTATGCTAATGCACATAGGCTTAGATGGGCCGAATTCAGGTCTGGGCCTTCTAGAGTCTTCCATTGGATGCACCATAGCTCTTGGATCCAACCGACCTTGATAGACGGCGTAGATTGCATGGCAATGGCGGTGGTGAACCGACCTATGAAGGTGGTCTATGACAGTGGGACCGGGGGGGCGCGCCGATGGATGGTGGCCGCGCCGCCCGGCCCTATGCCGGTGGGCCCCATCCCGTGGGTCGTGCCTTCGGTGTCTTACGGAATGTTCTTGCGTTGGTTTCAAGTTAGATTACTTCACGGATACGTCTTTATGTCGTAGGGGCTTACAAACTCTTGGGCATATTCCCCTGTTTAATCCCCGAAAATATATAAATCACCAAAACTCATGGAATTATGTCAGTAAAGCCCCTATACTATGTTGATATTCATTTTAAGCCCTTATTTCAGTTTTAAAAGCCTATATATTTTATGCTATAACAGGTGTCAACAGCGGTCAATGCTGAGTTTAGTTACACTCATATATAGCACTTTCTATACACCCGGGTGTAGTTACACTCATATTCAAAAACCACATTGTGTATGTGTTCATACTTGTTTATCGGTTTGAGTATGTTTAGATACTCATATTAAGATACTCTAGATCTTACTACATGAAAAAATTTTGAAGGAGCCTATATTTTTCAATATATTACATAAAATGTCACTATCATTGTATATATAAAAAGTATATCCATATACTCAACGTATGAATGCATACTTAACATATATACCACCATAGATGGTCTAGTATGATCATATACTTCATCCACATGCACTTCGTTAGGTCATATATACCACAAATCTTGAGATATACATATGCTTCAAGGTAGCTATGCAAGCCTATTAAAAATTCTACAAACAACACTAAGCAAGGCGGTTAGTAAATAAGATGGTGTAGCAATTACATATGCTTCAAGGTAGCTATGCAAGCCTCCTAGCAATTCTAGCAATTCTATGATCTCTAATCACACTCAATAGCTAGGTTGCTAAGTTACTCCTAGATGAACAATATATGCTAACTATTTCTACCACTAGGAACTAACAAGGCTAACCAAGAGAAACTAAGCTACACAAGCTACACAAGTAAACTAGCAAGAGTAATGCAAAGGAGCTAGAATACAATACCACCGCGAAGTGTAGAGGATGATGCCAATCACCGTGTACAATGAGAAATCTCCAACGAGCTCAAGACAATAGACACGCGTTGATTTTTCACCGAGGTTCACGTGCTTGCCGGCCCGCTAAGTCTCCGCTTGTGACGACACACTCACTTGACGTATGCTAAGCAATGGCGGTGCCAAATCCCCTATGGGAGCTCAAGCAAACGATCACAAGAGAGGGTCTAACAAGCCACGAGCAATCCACTAGTGCTCCTTTCGCGAATCTCCCGCGGGGTAAGGAACGACCCCTCACAATCACCACCGGTGTGGCCTCGAACAAGCTCCAATCGAGCTCAACACCGCCTCTTGCTCCAAGCCGCTAGGGAACCGGGCAAATTCCCAAGAAAACAAGAATCCCACGGCTTCTCCAAGGATGAAGTGCCTCTAGATGCAACCGATGCTAGCAATGCACTTCTATCACTCTCAATCTCACCAAGAATCCGAGTTAGTGATGGGGAGATGAGTGGAGAGGAGTCTCACAAGCTCAATAGCAAGTTGGAAGCTTCAAATGTGCAAGAGAGAGGGCTTGAAACCGGGCAAACCCATATATATAGCCTCTCCCACGAGATAGAGCCGTTGTGCTTTGAAAAGGGCTCTCTGCGGGGTGACCGGACGCACCGACCGGACTCACCAGCGAGTCCGGTCACGGGTCCGGACACTGCTTCCGGTCGCTACCGACAAGGGTCGGGCCCACGGCTAGCGCCCTCCTCCGCGCGTCCGGTCGACGCTTCCGTTCCAGGTTCCGGTCAAGCGTCCGGTCGATCCACCGAGCCAAGTCCAAAAACATGCTCTCTGTTCTTTTGATCGGACTCACCGACCGGAGCCACCGGTCGGTCGTCCCGGCCGCTTTACTAGGCCGTCGGGTCGCCCGGGACACGACAAGTTCTTCATCTTTTTTCTTTGCTCTTTGCTTCAAACTTGCTTCGCCTCTTGCCATAGGTTGCCAACACGTCCAAGATGATCACGTTATCATGCATGTTAGCTCGTCGATAAGTTAGGCAAGATCGAAGTTAGTGCTCTCATTGTCCTAAATGCAATATGCAAGTCAATTGGACCTAGAAGCACTTCACCAAAGGATTGTCGCAGCATCCCCTCTTGATAGTCGGCTATCTATCCTATAATGTGATCACACGCTCTATCGTGTCTTGATCATCGAAAGGAAAACCCTATCAAGATACCTTTCCCTTGATCTCCTGGGTTCCTCTCAAGCCGATCATCGAGCTTGACGATCCATCATGTCCACCATCATCGTCCATGTTCATGATCATCATGCTCCTTGTCATCCACCTAATCCTATCTCAAGTCATACACTTAGAGCAAAGGATTAGTCCCACAAGTGTGTCATCAATTTTCAAAATCAAACATGAGATTTCAATCTCCCCCTTTTTGGTAATTGATGACAACCAAAATCACAAAGATATGAAATAAAATTCAATTGAACTTGAATTGCTTGTCCATAGCATTTTGATCATGAATCAAGGATTGGACAAACATTTCAAGGTTCGGTTTTGGTAGTAGTAGCCCCCCCCCCCCTACATATGTGCTTCCATGTGTTTGGATCAATTTGGCACATATGTATAGATAGAAATCTTGGGGAGAGATACTAATACCAAAAGAGATGCTAAGGTTCTAGAATTCGGACCTTTGAAGCGTGAAACCATCGGAGTCCTTAGCATCAATGTAACTAGACTTTCATCAAAACTCAACATACCCCATGAGATCAACATTATAGGCTAAAATGTGAGCTTTGTCTAGATACATCCTATGCATGCTAGTTGGTCAATACACCAATCGATTTTCAAAAACTAGCATACTCCAAGCAATCATGTATATTGAATTTAAATTGCCAATGCAACATTTCATTATGATCATGCACATACAAATGCACAAATAGTCTATGAGCTTGCTCCCCCTATTTGTGTGACCCTTTCCAACATCTTTGTGACTTATTTCTCCCCCTTTGTCAACAATCACCAAAAAGGTGTAAATGAGAGAAATCAAGTCAATCAAAGTATCACATGTGGTCTCATCTAGATCACTTGCCTTTCTATGTATTCAAGTTTGAACCAAGGACAAGCTTTTTCACACCTCATACGCATAAGGGTTATCTTGCACCATGTTAGAATACACATCAATAGCGCATTTTCTAGAGTTGACACTAGGATTGCAAGCACATAAACATGTCATATGCCACCACTAGTTCATAAAACCATTCAAAGCCAAAGTGGTGCCACACATACATTGAAATCAATTTATTTTCCATGAATGAGCCTATTAAGCATGCATGATGGCTAGATGCACTAACAAGTCCTTAGCAACATATGAATGCCATGACAACCAACTTTTACCTTGGGTTTGTCGAAGGAGAGGTATGTCATATAAGTGGGGTGCATCAACTCAAGTTGGAGAAGTCAATAATGTTCAATTCTCCCTTTAGCATGCATAACCTTTTCTCATCAAGTGGCTTGGTGAATATGTCGGCTAGTTGATCTTCAGTGCCAATGCCCATGATACAAATGTCACCCTTTTGTTGATGATCTCTTATGAAGTGGTGCCTTATATCAATGTGCTTTGTTCTTGGATGTTGAACCGGATTTTGAGTCATCTTTCTAGCACTTTCATTGTCACAATACAATGGAACCTTGTCAAATTTGAATCCCAAATCCCTCAAGGTTGACCTCATCCAAAGCAATTGAGTGCAACAACTTCCCGCACTTATGTATTCGGCTTCGGCGGTTGAAAGAGCAACACTATTTTGCTTCTTTGAAGACCATGATACTAGTGACCTTCCAAGGAATTGACATGTGCCACTTGTGCTCATTCTATTTATCTTGCACCCTCCATAATCAGAATCCGAATATCCAGTTAGCTCAAACTTGGATCCCTTTGGATACCATAGTCCAACATCTTGTGTGCCCTTCAAGTACCTCAAAATTCTCTTAGTTGCCTTGAGGTGACTTTCTCTAGGATCGGATTGATATCTAGCACACATGCCCACACTAAATGCAATGTCCGGTCTTGATGCGGTTGCATAGAGCAAACTACCAATCATGGACCAATACATCTTTTGCTCAACCATGTTGCCACTAGGGTCGGGGTCTAAGCTTCCATTGGTTGCCATAGGTGTGGACATTGACTTGTCATCTTGTAGATCAAACTTCTTGATCATGTCCTTGATGTACTTGCCTTGACTAACAAATGTGCCATTCTTTAATTGCTTGATTTGAAGTCCAAGAAAGAATATGAGTTCTCCAAGCATTGACATCTCAAACTCATTGGCCATCATCTTAGCAAACTCTTCACAAAACTCTTGGTTGGTTGACCCAAAGATAATGTCATCAACATATATTTGCAACACGAACAAGTCCTTTCCAATCTTCTTGGTGAAGAGAGTGGTGTCCACCTTACCCATCTTGAACCCTTTAGAGAGGAGAAAATCTCTCAACCTCTCATACCATGCTCTAGGTGCTTGTTTCAATCCATACAAAGCCTTCTTCAACTTGTACACATGGTTGGGATACTTCTCATCTTCAAAGCCCGGTGGTTGTTCCACATATACTAATTCATTGATGAAGCCATTCAAGAATGCACTCTTCACATCCATTTGATAGAGCTTGATGTCATGTGCACATGCATAGGCAAGCAAGATTCTAATTGCTTCAAGTCTAGCAACCGGTGCATAGGTCTCTCCAAAGTCAAGACCCTCTACTTGTGTGTACCCTTGAGCTACTAGCCTTGCCTTGTTTCTAACCACAATTCCATCTTGATCTTGCTTGTTCTTGAAGACCCACTTGGTTCCAATCATATTATAGTCCTTTGGCCTTTCCACCAATTCTCATACATCATTTCTCTTGAAGTTGTTCAATTCTTCATGCATGGCATTGATCCAATCTTCCTTCTTTAGTGCCTTTCCAATGTTCTCCGGTTCTTCTTGTGCTACAATGGCATGGTGAGCACAAAACGATGCCAATCTTCCTCTAGTTATCACTCCACTATTGATGTCACCGACAATTTGATTAATTGGATGATCTCTTACTATGTTGGATGGTTGCATCACTTGCACTTGATGACTAGGATGAGTGGATGGACTAGCTTGTTGCTCTTGATCTTCATCATCTTGAGTACCACTAGTGCTTGCTTCATTTGCATCAATCTCAATGGTAGTGGTAGTCAATGGAGTGTCATCATCATCATCTACTTGCCTTGGCCGAATGTCACCAACATCCATGTTTCTCATTGCATTCTCCAAGTTAGAACCACTCACATCATCATGATTTTCAACCTCATTTTGAGAGCCTTGGGTTTCATCAAATTCCACATCATGAACTTCTTCAAGTTTGCCACTACCCAAGTTCCAAACTCTATAAGCTTTGCTTGTGGTTGAATATCCAACTAAGAATCCTTCATCACACTTCTTGTCAAACTTGCCCAATCTTGTGCCTTTCTTGAGAATATAGCATCTGCATCCAAAGACTCTAAAGTAACCAATGTTGGGCTTCCTTCCATTCAACAACTCATAGGGTGTCTTCCCAAGCATACCATGGCAATAGAGTCGGTTGCTACAATAGCAAGCCGTGTTGATTGCTTCGGCCCAAAAGGAATGGCTAACATTGTACTCACTAAGCATTGATCTTGCCATTTCAATCAAGGTTCTATTCTTCCTCTCAACTACACCATTGGATTGAGGAGTGTAGGTTGGTGAGAATTGATGTCCAATTCCAAGTTCATCACACAACTCTTCAATTCTTGTATTCTTGAATTCACTTCCATTGTCATTCCTAATCTTTTTGATAGATGTCTCAAACTCATTTTGAACCCTCTTAACAAATGTCTTGAAAAGCTCAAACACATCATTCTTGTCATGTAGAAAGAACACCCATGTGTATCTAGTGTAGTCATCAACTATGACAAAACCATACTTGTTGCCACCAATGCTAGAATATGATGTTGGCCCAAACAAGTCCATGTGTAGCAACTCAAATGCCTTGCTTGTACTCATTGTGCTCTTGGTTGGATGTGCATTGCCATGTTGTTTGCCGGCTTGACATGCTCCACAAGGTTTGTCCTTCTCAAACTTCACATCACTCAAGCCTCTAACCAAGTCATGCTTCATCAACTTGTTCAATTGCTTCATTCCAACATGACCAAGCCTTCTATGCCACAACCACCCTTTGCTAGCCTTTGAGAGTAAGCACTTGAAGTCCACTAGATAGAGATCACCATATCTAAATCCTTTGAAGATCATATTGGCACCATCACCACTAACCACTTCAACTTCTTGACTAGTGAATATGCATTTGTAGCCAAGATCACAAAGTTGAGAAACCGACAAGAGGTTGTAATCAAGATTGTCCACTAGCAACACCTTGGATAGAGTCTTCTCTTGTGTAATTGCAATCTTGCCAAGACCCAAAACACTACCCTTCTTGTCATTTCCAAATGTGATTGACTCATACTCATCAATGCCCTTGATGCTAATTGACTGGAACATATGAGAGTCCCCGGTCATGTGTTGAGTGCACCCACTATCCATTATCCAATGCTCTCCTCCGGCATGGTAATTGACCTATAAAAAGAGATCAATTCTTCTTAGGTACCCAAACTTTCTTGGGTCCTTCAAGGTTAGTCACCAAGGCCTTTGGTACCCAAATGGCTTTCTTCTTTGAGCCCATCCATGGTGTACCAATGTACCTAGCACGAACAACATTGTCCTTCTTCACAAGCATATAAGAATGATCAAGCTTGATGGAAGAAACATTGGTCTTCTTGTTCATGCACTTTTGCTCCACATGACCAACTTGCTTGCAAGCTTTGCAATAGCTACCATTGCTCTTCACATAATGAGTTTTGTCTGTCACATAGGCGGCCTTGCCTTTCTTGGGGATATAGCCTAAGCCCTCCTTGTATAAGGATGCCCTTTGGCTACCCAAGCACATAAGCAAGCGGTCCTCACCACCATAAGCCTTAGCCAAGGTATGATTGAGCTCCTTTACTTCCCTCTTTAAACAAGCATTCTCATGAATAAGCATGGGATTATTATTATCCTCACTAAAGATGGATGTGTTAGTGATAGAGCTAGTGGAGGCTACACACTTGGGTGTTGATTCATCAACTCGGATATCACACATGATGCTTGCATTGGATGTATCAACATTTTCAACAACTAAGCACAACTTGTGCTCTTCTAGTAGAGAGGAATGAGCTTTCTCTAACTTAGAATGAGATTTCTCAAGCTTCTTATGGTCTACCTCTAGACTCTCATAAGATGCCCGAAGCTCATCAAGTTTTTGCTTAAGGCTCTTTGTTTCCTTACGCAAGCCCCTTGCATTCCTTCCTACTTTGCTTGAACATGACAACGCAATCTTCCGAAAGGTCCTAATGGCTAGAGGGGGGGTGAATAGCCTATTAAAAATTCTACAAACAACACTAAGCAAGGCGGTTAGTAAATAAGATGGCATAGCAATTAAGCATATGCTTCAAGCTAGCTATGCAAGCCTCCTAGCAATTCTAGCAATTCTATGATCTCTAATCACACTCAATAGCTAGGTTGCTAAGTTACTCCTAGGTGAACAATATATGCTAACTATTTCTACCACTAGGAGCTAACTAGGCTAAGCAAGAGAAACTAAGCTACACAAGTAAACTAGCAAAAGTAATGCAAAGGAGTGTTGACATCTCTAACACGATCCACATCTAGGACGGCGCTAGAAATGTATAAATGGTATCTATCTAATAAGTTAGCTTGGATGTGGAGTTAATCTCACATTCCAACAAAAGTTAGAGTTACTAAAGTTAGACGGAATTAGTTATGGTTCATGGTTTTTGTAACATTATCGATGGTGGAGTTAATCTCACCACGATAGGCACAAAAAAATCTGTACCACACATTCTAGCATTGCCTACGAAACTAGTCTCACCCTAGCTCACAACGCTAAAGAAATGCGTGAACAGATATTCTTTATATAATACTTGAAACTCTTGCTATGATAATATAATTCTGTATCGATCCGCAAGCGCACAGATAGAATTACCCTATTGTAGCATCTCACCAGGATTCTATCCAGGTATCGTATTTATATTCTACCGGAAAGGAGAGGGATAAGCTATGGGTAGGTTGATGATTTAATATTGATTCACTTGCAAAGTGGTGTAATGTAGAGTAAAACCATATGCATCATACTAAACTCAAACTAGGTAAGTCACAAGGTAAAGATAATGATAATGATAAACAATAATAATAATAATGATAATAACATTCCAAGTCAAAGATAATGGTATGCCACTAGTTGGTGTCATAACTGGCTAAATATCATGGTATAGGTAGACTAAGATGGAATATCCCTAAGTTACTCCTAATTATATGTCAATGCATACTACAATTAGTGCAATACATCTAGTCATCATCGTATGAAAGCATTATATCTACACATGGTGAATATTACTAAGGAAGATTAGGAACAAAACCAACCAACCATAGTAACAAAGTTCAACTAGCCCTACATTCGGGGGGTGGACTCCAAAGGACTCAATGGGAGTATCACATCCACGATCTACCACACTTCCTGAATGTAGGGTGATGTCGCGGGCAAACGTTGTATAAACACCACGTTTACACATTGTCGACCACCCACATAGGAGCTCTCTACATGAGCGCTATACGACTCCATGCTTGAATATAAAGACAAACACACTAAACTAAACATATAATCATAATAAGCATGGAAACATATAAATAAGAATATAATCATTAAATAGAATAAAGTCATAGCAATTGTATTCTAACTAATACTTACAATGATGAATACAAGAGAGAAGCCACGAGAAGCTCTTGCTTCCGCTACTTCTTGACGATCGTGAATTCAAGACAATACTTGACTTCCACTAGAACTAGCCTAGATAGCTATTGCTCTTGTTATGGTGGAACTAGGGCTTAGGGTCTTGACTTGGAGTTGGATGACTTGAATGATAATGACTTGGGAATGAATTAGGGTTTCACCTAGGGGTCGGGGGTCTTGTTATATAGCCCCGTGAGGATGCACGACAGACCCTTGGATCAAACCGACCTTGATGGATGGACTAGATTGCTCCTCATAGGCGGTGGTGAACCGACCTAGACCGGGAGGTGACGGGGGGGCCCCCACGGGGTGGCCGCCGCCATGCCCCTCGAAAGTGGGCCGCCGCTGGCTCGCCAAGTGGGCCCCGCCTTCCTTCCGGTGCTCTCGGTCTCTTCGGAATGTTCTAGTGTAGGTTCCACTTTGGGTTACGCCACGAATACGCCTTTATGTCGTAGGGCTTGCAATCTCTTGGGTATTTTCTGTTTAATCCCTGAAAAATATATAAATCACCAAAACTAGTGGAATCATGTTAGTCAAGCCCCTATACTATGTTGATATTCATTTTAAGCCCTTATTTTTGTTTTTAAAACCTCTATATTTTACGCTATAAGGTATACCAACAAGCTCCCCCAAGCTTACCTCTTGCTAGTCCCTAGCAAGACCATGTTGGATCAGGAGTTGCTACAACGCTTTCACACCTCAAAAGTACACATGCTTTCAAACAAAATTTCATCTCCGGATAAACTATTTCAACCTTCAACTTACCCATATTACCTTTAATCATGGAGCTTGTAGCTTTTTCTCTTGTGATCTTGGGTAATTGAAAGATAGAACAATCAAGTCAAGCACTAGGTCTCAAACTCTTTGTTAAACCATCATTCCGGAGTTTTTACTGATTTTTTTGAAATAAAACTCAAAGTTCCTTCAAGATGACCCTTTCAAGTCTCTCATATGTGGTACCGTGGATCCTCTCTAAGGCAATAAGGTTGTTTTGCTTTTCTCTCATAGTATGTGGTATTTGTGGACTAAGGCAGTAGGGACACTATGCCTTCTTCTTTCTCACCCTATATCTAAAGCTTATATCTTGGAGTTCATAGGTGGGGAGAAAACTAAATTTACTTACTAAGCATATATTGTAAGCTCAAACAATGGATCCAAAGTCACGAGTCACACCGATGCATGTGCATGATGGAATGGAATGAATATGATGGTAGGTGTGAATGGAATGAATATGATGAGAAAAAGTTCTAATTCTTTTGTAGCTCTTTGAATGATCATCTCTTTTTGAAACTTGAAAACACTTGAGAGAACCTGGGTTGCACTTCTTTTTCTTTCTTTATTTTTCTTTTTATGGAGAGGCGCATCTAAGTACCCATTGTTTTCATCGGACACTTGTCCATTTTTTTTAACTCTCCTTTATTCTCTTTTTCTTTTTTAGGGAGGTAGGCTCTACTCGCCCGTAGGACACTTGTCCATTTTTCATCTCCCTCTCTCTCTCTCTCTCTCTCTCTCTTTAAATAAATAACAACCCAAGTCTCTTTTTTTTTTGTAATAAACTTTTGAGAGATAGACTAGAGTAATAGAGCTTTATAAGATTGTTGTCCGGAATGGAATATTTTTTGGTTGCTCTTCTCCCGTGATAGGAGTGGAACATATTTGGTGGATATATAATGAATGTGTATGGTGGATGCGTACTTCTAGGATAGAAGCAAAGACATGAGTGGAGTTTAGTGGAATAATTATATGTAGTGGATGGATGGAGTGTACATCAGCATGACAAGTTTCTAAGGGTCGACAAAGGTTGAACAAACTCAATGCTAAGCAAGCAGCCTATATATATATATATATATCAAAAGGATTTTCCTAATCTATGGAGCATGTATATTTGGTCGTGGTAGGAGTTTCAATACTCGTCATACGGAACTTATCGGTATATTTTTATTATTTTCAAAAGATAAAATCTCCGTAAATCTAGTGTCACTAGGAGTAAGAGAAATAGTAGCTCAAAACTTTCATATATCATATCCATCAATTACCTAGACTCTAGAGCAAGCATTTGCACTCCACGTAATTCAGGTTTAGGGTAAATCTCAAGTCAAAGCAGTTTTACATTTAAGCTTCGAGAGAAATTAAGCTTGAAAGCTAGGTACTTGAAAGACATTACGACGGAGCAACTATTTATCATCTCCTTTTAGTTCTTTTAGTTGAGCGTAAAAGCGTAAAAAGGTGTACACCCTCTCTTGATCATTTATTTATTCTATAACAAAGACTCTTTAAAGATTATATAGACTCACTCTAAGCAAACTAAAGCAAACTAAGCAACCCAAATATCTAGCTAATAATAATAGTAGTAGTAGAAATACTTATCGGGATAACTGGGGGTGCTCTCCCCAAGCTTGATTTGAATGTCGGGTTGATGATATGGGAGTTGAGGTAGATGACGACGAAGGCATCGTGGTCTCTTCTCCTTTTGAAATCCTGCTAAACTCACATAGACAACAAAGCTAGTGGAACTTGATTAAGTGTTAGAGTTTAGCCACATTGCTTCGTCATGCCCGGGCTTTTTAGCGTAAAAGATATTTTTGAATTTTCTTTATTTGTATGCAAGAAAAGATAATCAGTATCTTTATTTTATTTTTATATGCGCCACAAAGGAGTATCTCTCGAGGGTGTTAAACCTCAAGTTTACTCACATGGGGCTTTAAGCTTTTAGATATGCAAAGCACTAAATATATTTTTTTTTTCTAATGCAACTTGAAAAGGGAGACATGCCATGCAATTGATGAAAGTAAATATGCAAAGCTGAGAATTGAATATGGATAACTCACCAATTATCTTTCTACGAAGGTTCGGGGATTAAAGTCATCCGAACAAGACTTTCTTGTCTTACTCATTACTCCCGTGGTATGTCGTCGTGGTCACAATTGGTGGCTCGATGATTTGATTGATATTTCTTCCGATGGTGTCTTGGGAGTTTTCTCACCCATTGTTCCTTGTTGTCCGATTGGTAGGTTCTTCTATTTCTTCTAAGGATGATTCAGGTGCAAGGGACTTTATCTTTTTGTTTTCTAATTCTTCTATGGCTTCTCCTAGTAAGGCGAAAGCTCGTTGACCTCTCTTCCACCAAGTACTCATCGTGCTTCTTCATAGTCTTCCCATGATTGTCCCAATCCTTCGTAGAAGTCACTGCGCGAGACAAACTGTCTTTCTGGTGAAAGTTGAGCAAGCTTTTCCTTGATGTATGCTGAATCTTCCTTTATTTTCACATCCAATGCCTTCATGGCTCT
Organism: Hyparrhenia diplandra; assembly: GCA_015847255.1. NCBI lineage: Eukaryota > Viridiplantae > Streptophyta > Magnoliopsida > Poales > Poaceae > Hyparrhenia > Hyparrhenia diplandra. The sequence continues at coordinate 26,480 of JADLZK010003047.1, read as the reverse complement.
TCTCATTGTGCCTTGATATGATGCCCCATTATTGAATCTGCCGGGTACCTTAGTGTGATCTTCTGGATTCATGATCCATTTCCTCCGTTGACGGCGTCTTCTTGCCGACTGTTCTTCTTTGGATATTCATAAGTAGTATAACTGTTAAAATACAAGCGCATCTTCTCTTTAGGGAATTGGAAGTGGATCTCCCCGTTCTCATGTAGATGATGGCGCATGTAGTGTTGAGGAATGGTCTCCCCAAAGACTATTGGTGGATCTTGTTCCTCTCCCATGTCCATGACTAAAAAGTCGGTTGGGACATAATGGTCATTTATCTTTACCGGTACATCTTTAGCAATTCCTTCCGGATATCGGAAAGACCGGGTCCGCCATCTGCAAATGTAAATATGTTGGGTGCAAAGGCATTTTACCAAATATCATTTCATACGCTACCTTTCCCATTAAGTTGATGCCGAGCCCTTGTCACAATAAGTATTATAGAAATTCCACCGGTTAATCGAACAATGTATGGTAGGGACTCTGGATCATCTAACTTTTGTAGCATTGGGGATTTAAGTGCCAACGTCCGGGCGCCGAAGCTCGCGGTAGGCGAGCCCATTCAAACCCGCTCATCCGATAGCATAGATAGGAACGCTAGGTTACGGGGATCACGGTGTTCGTCCCTCCCGTCCGCTAGAGACATCATCTCCCGTGTGCCGCTCCATGATGGACTTCTCCTCGAAGGGTGATTCACCGTTGGCGCGGTTTCTAAGACGAGGGAACAAAGAGAACGCAAATGATAGAAAAAGATTGACACGCATCATATTAATTAAACCGATACAAGGAAACAAAGATAACCCAAATTAATGAAAGATAAAGAGATTGCCATGCAACGATTAACCAACAACTGATTCCTTAGCAAATTAACCACACGGATCATTGTATCTTTTACACACATCCACACAAATCGGACAACGATAAATTAACATAAAAAAAGAAGAGAACCTAGGGCCGCCTTCTTGGCCTTCTTGGCCGCCCGCCTCCCGGCGGTCGCCTTCCCGGCCACCTCCTCCGCCTTTGGCCGGTATCCCCTCGGCGAGGGTATCGGCCGTAGATTCGACCGAGGGGCGAAAGCTGGCCCTCTCCTCGAGGGGCATATTCACCTTGGCAGGCCAACATCGTCGGCCAGGCCGCTCAGCCTTTTGGTGAGGGCGGCGCGAGGCGCCCACAAATAACTTCATCTCCCCTCCCCGGTAGCGCCATGTCGACGATCGTGGGCGCCGAGTCCGCTTTCCCGTGAGAGGGGCACGAAAGAGAAGTTAGTGTTGATAACGGGAGGAGGGCGGGGGCGGGTATAATGTGGCGTTTCCAAACACGGTTGCTCGGAAAACGTAATCGCGATCGGGCCGCGCCCAATGGCCGCCTCCTCGGCACTCAACGGCGATCGTATTTTCCAAAGCACAACCGACGCTTAATTAATTGTTTGTTTTTGACAAATTTTACATTGAACAAGTTAAGATTCAAATCAAATTTAATATAATATATATTTTGTTAATATATACAAACAAAAAAAAAAATAAACATATATTAAAAATGATTAAAAGAGGAAGGCCGCCCGGCCTAGTCCTCGCCGCCGCCGCCGCCCCTCCTCCTCCTCCTCCCTCGGCGGCGTCGTCCTTCTTGGCCAAGTCCTTGAGGACGATCCCGGCCAACTCTTCCACCTTGGGGGCGTAGTGGTTGATCTTTTCATCCGCACGCCGATCCACCCTTGGAAGAAGACCATGGCCGTCCGCCAAATTCCTCCTTCGGCTTCATGAAGGCAAGCCGGGAGACGATCGAGGGTGAAATCCCTCTCGATTACCTCGATAGCGGCGCCGATTAGCAAGCTCATCGGCCGCCGCTTCTAGCCGGGGAGGCCGAAACCTCCATGCGGTCCCGCATAGGAGAGGGCGGGACGTAGGAGTCGGTCGCCGTCGGAGTCGACCGGGGTCGGCCGCCGGCAGCCTCCACCACCGGATCCTTGCCCTTGCCCTCCGCCGCCCCATCTCCTCCCCCCCGTGCGCTTTGTTGGATCCCCGAGCCCGAGGCGCCATGGCGCCGATGATTGCAAAGAGAATGTGGCTGGCTTAGAGAACTGAAAGGATTAACGCCATGATCGAGTGTGTGCTTAAATAGTGAGTTAGCTGGTTGCTCCACTTCCCCACGATCGAACGCGGCGCGCAACGCAACCGCTTGGAATTCCCACGATCGAACGCGTAGTTTTAAATAGCGGGCTAAGGGTGTTTAGCGGTTTACCTCTAAAACAGCTATAGCGGAGCGGCTAAATTGTACTTTACATGAACGTAAATAGCGGCACCCTACCTCGAAAGGCTATAGCGGGCTATTTAAAACAGTAGTGTACGTGGCTCAAGAACTCTAATTTTCCTTTTTAATCTCCGGTCAAAACTTGTAACTAGTCTTTCTCCCTCATAGTAACTCCAAAATTGATGGTTTTGCTTTCTAATTTTTTAAAATCATGCTCTATCGAGCGATTGTATTATTATTACTTGTATTACTATTTGTCATGTTTCATCAATAACATTTGAAATTTGAATTTCAAAATTACAACTTCAAACAACATTTTTGGAGCATCTAATGATTTCAGCAGAAGAAGTCATGAACATATAAAAGTTGTACAACTTCTTATGATGTACACCTTTTACAATCGGGTCATTTCTTCACCCGACGACGCCACAAGAACATTATTCACAAGATTTACACATCCACATATAGTTTATATGAAACTACGAGAGACATCTCTAAGATTTGTGAACAATATCTAACACTATGTCGGATGGGGAAACAACCAAATTAAAATAAGAATTAGTGAACGAGTCTTTGGAAAAACAAGTTACGTAACCACGCGGCCGGGAACAAGGAGTCCGTAGTAATGGGCATCCGTCCTTTCGTTCGTCGGCCCATTCGTGCCCTCGGGCCGGGTCGGGTGCTGATTTGTTGTGTGAGAAAATTACCGGCCGGGCCGGGTCGGGCTTTTGTGAGAGAAAAGCACTCTTGGTCGGGTGGTCGAACCAAACCAAACAACGATCAAGGCAGTCACCGCAGATCACACCGCGCGGCCTCGCAGCAAAGATGGACGAAACGACGGTGGCGCACGTGGGCCCCATTCTACAAATGAGGTGTGTAGGATACGCAAAGGATTCACATGCAAGGGTGTGTATAGACGCCGCTTTATGTAAGTATAGATGAGTTCAGAGGGAAAAGGCGCCGCCCCAATTTTTCGCCGAACACGCCATGTCGCCATTGTGCCGGAGTGCACCGGCCGCCCGATCATTAAGGGCGTGTTTGGTTGCCCGTGTGGCATCCCGCATCGGCTCGCATGGCTCACCGCCGTGTTAATTTGGCCATGCCAAATGCATGCAACAGCCCCTCTCGTTTGGTTGCTCGCATGAAGCCAACCAAAGCTAGCTAGAGCTGTTGTTTGGTACCGTGCATTTGCGTGAGATTTAAATTTGTGCATGCATGGTTGTTGTTTGGTTGCTTGCATACATGCTAGTTGCATCACATTCAAATTGTCACAAGCTACAAGCCGATCACAATAAAAGTAACTAGTCTTTTACCATAGCTTCCAAACTAAAAACCCTATGACTACAACAATAATTAGGACTACTACGAGCACTAGTAAACGAAGGCCACCGATCTCCAACAAAGGTTGGTTTACGGTGGATTAACAAGTGGTAGTAGAAGGGGTGGATCCACTGGCCGTCCACGACCAAATGCAAAAAGCTTGCTCGGCCTCCACTTTTGTGTTATATTTCCTGTAGCAATTTCCCTGAACCTATGTACTTGCTCGTGTGCTTCTTTCCGTGTTGAGTACACCCCGTGTTCCCCTCGCCATGATGAACCACATACCATGCCATTGCGCAAAAAGAAACAAATTGTAGGAAACATAACACAAAGATGGCTTATGTGTGCTCGAGAGTTCATGTAGAAACATCATTGGCTAGGTCATGTGCTCGATTATAGGAACAATGATCACAGCCCTAAGGCATGTGCTTAAAGTATAGGAAAAACATCACATGCATATAGGGCATGTGCTCAGATTTTATGAAAAAAAACATCACAGGCAATAAGGCATTGTAATCCCAGGCTAGGGTTTCGAAGAACAAGGAGAGAGGAAAAAAATCACCTGAGAGAGGAGAGGGGCTCGCATCCACCGCTACAACACAAGAGAGAGAGAGGCCTCGAGATCCACGATTCACAAAGAAAGAACAAATCGAGAGGGGAGAGAAAAACCGACCGGTGGCGAAGAACTTCGAGCGGCGGAAAGAGCGTGGAGGAGGGAGCGAGGGGATATATAGGCGAGATTGGCGCGAAGGGGAGGAGGAAACCCTAGAGAGTTGTCATCTCCAGCGGGCCGAATTGCCGAGCGCACGCGCACGTGGGGAGCACGGAGCGAGCCCGGGCGGGAGGAACGCCGATTCGGCCGCCTTCCTCGAGCCCGGGCCGTGGAGCACTTTTGCACGAAAGGGGAGCCCGGCTCGGGACGAGAGCAGTAACCAAACACCGACACCGCATGACAGAGCCGGGCCGGGCGCCAAACATGCCTTAAAAATCCCACGTCCTCGCACTTCTGCCGCATTTGCACCGGGTTTAACTCACCCCGCATATCGTTGGCTCGCCCAACCGAGCGGATCGTTGAGCGTGGACTGCATATGGAGACATGCTTGCGCAGGGCCTTCGGACTCAAGAACTCGATTTTTTTTTTTAACTGTGGCCAAAACTTGTAACTAGTCTTTTCTCCCTCATAGTAACTCCAAATGTGATAGTTTTTCTTTCTATTTTTTTAAAGAATAATGTCAGATATATCAAGATATTGTATTCTTACTTTGCTATTACTTTTGTCATGTTTTATTGAGAACATTTGAAATTTGAATTTCAAAATTACAACTTCGCACAACATTTTTGGTTCATCCAATGATTTCAGCGAGTAAGAAGTCAAGCACGTAAAAGTTGTATAACTTCTAAAGATGTACTCAACACCTTTTATATTGGCCATTTCTTCATCCGACGATGTCGCGGTAACATTGTTCACAAGATTTACACATATCTCATACATAGTTGATGAAACGATGAGACAGATTTCTAAGATTTGTGAACAATGTCACTAGCACTACTATGTCGGATGGGGAAACAACCAAAAAAAAAAATGTAGATCTTGCTAAGTTCAAAACTCTCTAGTTGAAAACTTTTTGGTTTAACATTACCTTGTAAAGGAAATCTAGGTCTCAATTTCAAAAAAAATGGAAATTGAAATTTAAATGTTTTAAGTGACCTCGGATAGACAAACCACCAACATCATGATTGTAACTCTCAATTATCCATGAAACTTTGTAGTTTACAACGTTTTGATTTGGCATCATCTTGTCATGGAAAAACATGTAAATGATTGAAAACATTTAGCTTAGAGACGCCGCATTGGGATATATAGTTTCGTCTGAAGAAAAGGCGTCTCTGCCCATTTCCTTGGACGTGTTCCGCACTCCGCGGGTCATGTCCATCACTCGACCGTTACGCCGAAGCGCCAACTTTTGTTCACCTCCCCGCCACGCCCGTAGCTTCCAACAAGAACCCTAATTTTTCTTTTTAATCTATGGTCAAAACTTGTATAACTTCTTAAGATGTACATCTTTTATGTAGGTCATTTATTCATATGATGATGTCGCGTAACACCGCCCACTTAGATTTACACATGTGTCATAGAGTTTATGAAAGTAAAAGACAAATTCCTAAGATTCGTGAACAATGTCACTAGCACTATGTCGGATGGGGAAACAACCAAAATAAGAATTTTAGGTCTTGCTAAGTTGTGAAACTCTCTAGTTGAAAACTTTTTGGTTTCACATTATCTTGTAAAGATAAACTATATATATAGGTCTCAATTTCAAAAAATTGGAAATTGAAATTTAAATTTTTTAAGTGACGCCGGATAGACAAACCACCTACATAATGATTGTAGATTCTCAAATATCCATGAAACTTTATAACTTACAACATTTTGATTTGAGATCATCTTGTCATGGGAAAACGTGTAACAGTTTGAAAACATTTATCTTACGTGACGCCAAGACCGGGATAGTTCGTCCGCCCATTTGGCTCGACACACCTCCGCCGAGTGCACCGGCCGCGCGGCCTGCCCATAACCCACGCCCTCGCACTCTTCGCATCCGCATTATTGCCGCCGACCAACTCTTCGCCGCACAAAACGTAGCTAGATGCGCGCGCGCCCCACCAAAGCTCCCAGCGCGCCGGCGGCGCCATGGAAAACCTTCCGCGTGACATGCTTGTAGAGATTGCGATTGGTGTCGCCAAGGTCTCAAATCCCATGGAGGACCTCCACAACTGCGGGCCACCTGCTCACGGATGAAAGCGGCGCGGCGGCGACCCCCTCGGTGGGACGGAGCATCCCGGCCGACCGGTGTTGTACCGGGCAGCGGGGGCTGGTGGTCGTACTACCGCTCAAGTATCGCGAGAATCTTATCACTGCTTCGCCGCCGGTCGGCAACCCGGAGGCGTGCTTCAAAGCCGGCATGTATGCCATCTTCGTCGAAGGCCGCCGCACCGCCACGCCGTCGCTCGAAAGCCGCGCGCGCCGCCGTGGGCTTGAAACCGCCAAGTATGTTCTGCTCTTGTGCTCTACAGGGGCCAACACCGTGCCGCGAATGACGACTATGCGCGGCAGGTGTTGCGTGAGATCGGCGACCACCCGGCGACGGCCGGGTTTGGGACGTCACGCTTGGCGCAGAATTGGAACTCGCCGAACGGCCCCCGGCGACATGCATGGGATTTCTTGAGGAGCGACTTGATGATGGCACATATACCGCCAAATTGGAGTAGAGAATACCGTCCTCCACCACCACTAGTGCCTCGCCATGACGGGCATCGCTCAGAGGGCGAAACCGGTGCGCCGCCATTCACGGATGGGCCGATTCATTTCGACGTGGAGGATGTTCTGCAAATGAGGAGTGTAGGATCCGCAAGGAGTGTGAAAGTTTCTTCTCGTGGTGTTGTGTGGGCACTATAAGCAAGTTTTAAATTGGGATTGATCGATCTATCGATCACATGCGTGATGAAAAGTTGGATGTTTTGTTAGTCGTAACCATGCATATTTTCCAAAAGTGACGAAAGGCCTAATTCTAACAAATTTTCGCTTTTGGGGCCGATTCCCAAATTCAAAAAAAATGGTTCCGATTCCTAAGACAAACTTATTTCAGGGGCCAAATTCCTAATTCTCCCATAGTCCTTCCTATTACTCCAAACAATGTTTGAAATTTCGAAATAGCACACAAGTTACAGATCGCCCTTTTACATTAACCGTGGGACCATGGTGTCTCGCATCGAACACTCTACGCTTGCCACCTCGGATTTGTTATAGTGCTATGGGCGTTTTCTCTCGCAGCCTCTCGTCTCTTCCTTCTCCCATACTACACCTACTGTACTAGTACTCTTCTCACTTCTTCTCCGTCCCGACTTTCCAAACTCATCTCAACCAAACCTGAGTATAGAGCGGCCCGACACGAGGGGTCGCTTTCCTCGCCTTCGCCGTCTCCATCCCTGGCAGGTGGTGCTCTTTATCACATCCATGCAGCTAGATATGGTTTTTCATGTGGTTTTTGAAACAAAGAAATACAGAAGTTTTTTTCTTTTTTTTGGTGGTTGCGCATCTAGATCGAGTCCCGCCGCTCAGATCTCGACTTCATGTGGTCTCTCAAGTCCCTACCGCTCTGATCTCGTGTTTTAGCTAGTGTTGGGTTGGGAAGGAGGCCGAAGAAAATGTCACAAAAGAAGCACATCTTCTTGGGTAAACACTTGCTGAGATCTCTCGAAATGCACTTCTTTTTGAAGTTTTTTAGTGGCTCTAAAAAGGTTTTGTTTTGTCTTGTATATTTGTGTGATTCATGCTATAGCTTGTACAACCATAAAGACCTACGCGGGAGATTATAAAAGTATGGGTGCTGGAGTTGTTTTCTCGAGCGTGCACGATTAATCATCATTACCTTTATAGGTCAGGCCTTCTTATTTCTGTTCTTGTTCTTCTTGGTCTTGATCGTCGAGTCCGGCCGGGCGTCTCATAGATGTATGATGTTCTTGGTTGAACAGGGGAGGAAAGTTTCTTGTTTCTGAAATAAAATGTCCTCTTTCTCCCCTGAACATCAAAACAAATCTTTGCACTGTGGGCGTAGAGGATTGCCTTGGTTGTGTTCAAGAATGGTCGGCCCAATATAATTGGAGCTTTCTCATCTTCCCCGCTTCTATTACCGCAAAAATCCGCAGTAGCACATATGCATTTCCAAAACTAATGCAAACATCTCTAAGTATACCCATTGGGTAGCATAGTGATCGGTCTCAAGCAAGCCGCAAAGCACATAGATGTATATAATAATGGCCTACCATGAATTTTCTCATAAATTACCTTAGGCATCGAGGTTGACGCTTGAGCCAAAATCACAAAGTGCATTCTTGAATTCATGTGGTCCTATCCGGATGGTGATGATCGATCTCCCCGATCCCCTTTCTTAGGTGGTAGAGAGTCATCTAACCAATCACTCCCGAGGTAGTCCGTGTGGAAGTGACCTGCATTATATATATCGACAAGATTTGCGGTTTCTACTTCCTTCTGTTGGCCCGGATCTCACCCGTAAGGTTAGTTCCATAGAATTTGCCAATCTAGCAAGTTGATCCTCTATCATTTTATTAAAGCTATGTTGAGCTTTAATTGCTGAAGAAAAAACTATCCATTCTATTATTTATGGTTTCTAACATTTTATCATTGGAAGCTAATTTTCTCGATAAATTTTCCATAGCTTTTCCTTGGTTTAAAAACCAAATCTCTTAAAGAAGGTTGATTAAAATTAGTAAAGTTATTACCTTGATAATTACCTTGGAAGTTACCTTGGAAGCTTGGCCTCTGTTGGTTCCATCCAAGATTCTGTGGAGGACGATAATTGTTGTTGTTATTGATATAATGTATCTCCTCTTTATTTCCTGGACAATTCTTGCCCATGTGGCCGGTGTTGCCACATTCTTCACAAGTCATGCGAGAGTCGAATTGCATGACGGTCCTTGATTCAGATCTCTATCCTCAAGTTTCTTCATTATAAGGTCCATTTTGGCGCATAAAGATGTCTACCTCCTTCACCGGTGCGTTCCACTTGTTCTCTTGCGGGTTGGACGGTCTTCATTCCAACCGTGGTTGGAAGCCATCTTTCCACAAGTTCTCGTAGCTTTGGAAATTGTAAGTGAAAGGAAAGCACCTCCCCGCCGCAAAGATCCATTGTCTCACGGGTACTGTGGTGAGCCCATGATAGAAAGTCCCGCATGAGTAACCACTTCTCCATCCCGTGGTGTGGACATTCTCGAGATGTATTCTTGGAAGCGCTCCCACGCTTCGGGACAGACTCATCGTGTTGTTGTTGAAAATTTGAAATCTTTCCCCTCAAGGCATTGGTCTTGCCAATTGGGAAGAATTTTGCAAGGAAGGCAAAGGAGCAAAGTGACCATGATGTATTCTTCTCTTTGTTGGCGTAGAACCCATCGCTTCGCTTTCCCCAAAAGTGAGAATGGGAAAAGGCGAAGTAGGATTGTATCTCTTGGTATATCTTTGATGGTGAAAGTGCCGCAAATCTCCGAAAGTGTTGGAGATGAGCACTAGCATCTTCGTGTGCCTTTCCGCAAAACCGGGCGGGCTTGCACCATGTTAATAAGTCCAGGCTTGAGTTCGAAGCTACGATCTCCAATCTCAACTTCCGGTCCCAAAGGCGGACATTGGCCGTAGTTGGAGCGAAAACTTCGCTGAAGCGTCTTATCGACCATAGCCTCAAACACGTGTGATAGGTCCCGCCCGATTCGATCAACGTCCGAATCGAGGGTGTTGATGCCCTTCTAAGTTTGGATCTTGCCCTTCCGATTAGTACTTCTGGATCGTCTATATAATTATCCTGACGGTTACTCCAATTCATTCATTTACCCCGCATAAGATAAAAACAAGTAGACAAACAAGGGTAAGCCTGTTTGAGTAGTTGATAATGGGTCCTCGATACATTACATGATGCAAGTGATATCAATCTATCCATATATGTGTGTTTAGGTTTGGCTAGCACCCTTCCTTCCCGAAAGAACGGCGGCCGGAAATGCTTGTTGACATCTCTAACACGATCCACATCTAGGACGGCGCTAGAAATGTATAAATGGTATCTATCTAATAAGTTAGCTTGGATGTGGAGTTAATCTCACATTCCAACAAAAGTTAGAGTTACTAAAGTTAGACGGAATTAGTTATGGTTTATGGCTTTTGTAACATTATCGATGGTGGAGTTAATCTCACCACGATAGGCACAAAAGTCTGTACCACACATTCTAGCATTGCCTACGAAACAAGTCTGTCACCCTAGCTCACAACGCTAAAGAAATGCGTGAACGGATATTCTTTATATAATACTTGAAACTCTTGCTATGATAATATAATTCTGCATCGACCGCAGCGCACGCATAGAATTACCCTATTGTAGCATCTCACCGTGATTCTATCCGGTATCGTATTTATATTCTACCAGAAAGGAGAGGGGTAAGCTATGGGTAGGTTGATGATTTAATATTGATTCACTTGCAAAGGTGTAATGTAGAGTAAACCATATGCATCATACTAAACTCAAACTAGGTAAGTCACAAGGTAAAGATAATAATAATGATAAACAATAATAATAATAATGATAATAACATTCCAAGTCAAAGATAATGGTATGCCACTAGTTGGTGTCATAACTGGCTAAATATCATGGTATAGGTAGACTAAGATGGAATATCCCTAAGTTACTCCTAATTATATGTCAATGCATACTACAATTAGTGCAATACATCTAGTCATCATCGTATGAAAGCATTATATCTACACATGGTGAATATTACTAAGGAAGATTAGGAACAAAACCAACCAACCATAGTAACAAAGTTCAACTAGCCCTACATTTGGGGGGTGGACTCCAAAGGACTCAATGGGAGTATCACATCCACGATCTACCACACTTCCTGAATATAGGGTGATGTCGCGTGCAAACGTTGTATAAAAACCACGTTTACACATTGTCGACCACCCACATAGGAGCTCTCTACATGAGCGCTATACGACTCCATGCTTGAATATAAAGACAAACACACTAAACTAAACATATAATCATAATAAGCATGGAAACATATAAATAAGAATATAATCATTAAATAGAATAAAGTCATAGCAATTGTATTCTAACTAATACTTACAATGATGAATACAAGTGTTGACGCAAAACTAGGGCTTCACACCAACACACCGGGAGGGCCTTGGACGCCACGAAGACCGCGACGATCTTGTAGCAGCGAGCACCGCAACGTAGCAGCCCAAACCGATCTAGGGATCGGTAGGGGCGCGTGGAGCTCTCGGTGACGGCCGAGAAAACCTCCGAACGCACCTCCGAAGACCCGTCGGGGAGGACGACGACGTGAGGGATGTCCTAGGACCAGCGTGGCCGCCTAGAACGCCGACGAAGAACGTGGAGTTCGCCACCGAATAGCGGATAGAGGGGTTGAAGGAAGAAGATGACCTACAAACGGGACAGAGGTAGATTGGTTGTCGATTGGATGTAGATGAGATCAAATCAGCCATGAACCTCTTTATTATATAGAGGAGGGTGGTCTTATCCTTTTAGGAAACTGTCCTTGGGCGTTTCCAAGCATCAAAAAACCGACCTAAACACGATTGGAAACAAATCGGTTCGGATCTCGTACGGACACGGGCCTGCGTCGGGGGTGACCGGACGCCGCGATCGGATTTTGACCGACGCCTCCGGTCAACGGGTCCGTCGACTTTCCAAGAAGGTCTGCAGCCGGCTTTCGACGCGCTACCCGACCGGTTCCCGAGACCGACGCCGGGCGCTTCCGGTCGATGTCCCGAATCAGCCTGTTTCGGTGGCCGACCGGACTCGCGAGGGGTTGGCCGGACGCTCCGGTCAACGCGTCCGACGGTTTAACGTAAAGGTCGCAAAACCGATTGGGGGGCGCGACCTGACCGACGCTAGGACGGACCACGGACCGGATGCGCCCGGTGAGTCCTGGCCGCATTCCGAAAGCCCTCTTCGATTCTCCTCGAGAATTTGAGTCTAAGTCCGAAATTTGCGGTGACTTGGACATCCAAAATATGGCTAAGTCCGAATTTTGCGGTGGGTTAGCTCTTCGAGAATATGGCTAAGTCCGGATTTTTACCGTGACTTAGACCATGCCATTTTTGGGTGTCAACACATGCCCCCTTTTGCTTTCAGTGAGAGACGCACGAACCTCGAAAAACAAAACAAAAAAACCAAACAACACGAATGCCCATCGTATCGGTTGTCCGGTGACTAAGGGCGATACTATGTATCGGCCATTTTTGTTCTAAGGGCGATGCATGCATCGGCCATTGTTTGGAGAGCACTAGGCCTCTTGCCAAACACTAGGGAAATACTTTTTCAAATACCTCCCGTTGATCGCCTTATCTTGGCGTTTTCCATCACTTGTTGACTCAAGCACATAAGAGTTCCCAAATACCACCTTGACCACCTTGAAAGGACCTTTCCAATTGGGTGACCACTTGCCAAATTGATTGCTCTTCGACCCTATCGGTAATATAGTTTGCCAAACTAAGTCTCCGATTTGGAACGATTTGCTCTTGACTTTCTTGTTGTAGGCTCTTGCAACACGGGCTTTGTCCTTTTCAATCTCCTTTAGAGCTTGTATTCGCTTGTCGGTTACCTCATCGATGTTGTCCATCATCAAATCATGATACATAGTAGGAGATAAATCATTTTGTTTAGCAAATCTATATGCATCCAAATTTACCTCAACGGGTAACACCGACTCTTGGCCATACACCAACTCATAAGGAGTAACTTTAGTTGCACCATGCCTCGATATGCGATGAGCCCACAAAGCTTCTGACAAGACCTCATGCCACCTTCTTGGATGTTCTATTATTTTCTTCTTAATAAGCTTAATCAAAGTTTTGTTAGTCGATTCCGCTTGACCATTGGCTTGAGCATAATATGGAGATGAATTGAGCATCTTGATCTTATATGATTCGGCAAAAATCCTTTACTTCCTTCGCCATAAATGACGTCCCTTGATCCGTAGTTAATGTTTGAGGAATGCCAAATCTATGAATAATATGCTCGTAATAAACTCAATTACCTCCTTGTGTGTCATGTTCTTCAATGGAACCGCTTCCGACAATTTAGTGAAGTAGTCGGTAGCAACCAAGATGAACTTATGCCCCTTCAAGATGGAGGATGAATCTGTCCAATGAAATCCAAGCCCCAACCACGGAAAGGCCACGGTTTGATGATAGGATGAAGCATAGCAGCCAAAGACTAGCTGAATATTTCCAAACCGTTGACACTCTTCACAACCTCTCGTAGTAACGAAAGCAATCGGCCATCATAGTAGGCCAATAGAAACCAGCCCGTCTCAACAACCACTTCATCTTCGAGCCGATTGATGCGTACCACAAATGCCTTCATGAACTTCTCCCATTGCCACTCGTGCTTGATCAGCCCCTAGACACTTTAGCAACAAGTCTTCGGCAGTCCCTCCTATAAAGCTCACCATTACGCAATGTGTACTTGAAAGCAAGCCGAATATTCTTGTCAACTTTGGTACTAGGATCCTGCAAAAAGACAAGAGAGGAGTTCTCCAATCCTCTAAATCGGTGCTACCATTGTCCAAAACATAAATAGACCGATTTAAAAGAACTTTACATTGCTGTCCCAAATCATTAGTAACATCGGTTTGTCCAATTAACTTTGGTTGAACCGAATTTTTACTAGAATCTGAAACAAACAAACTTTCATACATCGGCAATTGTTGTAAATGAAAGTAATTATCTCTTACCTCAAAGCCGATGCACGTTGAGCAAGCAAGTTTGCTCTTTGCACGCACTTCACATGCAATTGATCACCTTCCTTGATAAAACCGGAAGCACATTGAGCATAAAAATTGGCCTTATGATTTTCTTCTCTTGGAATATGCCGAATCTTAAATTCGGTAAATTTACCAATTAAATCAAGGCACATATCGAGGGCAAGCACGTAGTGATCCATCTAGACATTGACATTCACCGAAACTTGTTGCACCACAAGTAATGAATCACCAAATGCTTCAACATGTTCAACCCCCATAGCTTCTAACATAATCAACCCGAATAAGAGAGCTTCATATTCGGTTTGATTGTTAGTACATGGAAACTCTAATTGGCTTGACATAGGAAATTCAGTACCACAAGAATTAACAAGAACAATTCCAACTCCGGCACCGTCCTTGCAAACCGATCCATCAAAATATAACCGCCATGGGGTCGAAGTAACATAATTCACCTCATAATCAAGATTAATACCATGCTCAACGATAAAATCAGCAAGAACTTGACCCTTTAAAATTCTCAATGGTTCAAAAGTCAAGTCATATTCAATTAAAGCGTATGCCCATTTGCCTACCCTTCCAGTAAAAAGGATTGGCCGAAACAACATATGTTTGATTACATCGGCCCGGCATGCTACCACACATGTGCTTGACAAAAGATAATGTCTCATTTTGGAACAAGCAAAATATAGTGATAAGCATAATTTCTCAATATGGGCATACCTTGTCACCGGGATCAAGAAGACGGCGACCAAGATAAGCAACAACATACTCCTTTCCTTCATCCTCTTGAGTAAGAACAGCCCCAATCACCTTCTCTTCTTCGGCGATATACAATCGAAAGGCACACCCCTTCTAGGCGCCAAGAAGAACGGTGGTGAAGACAAATATTCCTTTATCTTGTCAAATGCATATTGTTGGCTTGCCCCCGTGCAAAATCAGCTTCATTCTTCAACTTAAGTATGGGGGTGAAAGGAATAATCTTCCCGACAAGTTAGCAATAAATCTTCTCAAGTAGTTCACTTTACCTAGAATTTTTGCAAATCCTTTTTACATTGAGGTGCTTGAACTGCCTTGATCTTCTCTATCCTCTTGGGATCAATCTCTATGCCTTTATCATGAATAATAAACCCAAGAAACTTTCCAAATGACACTCCAAAGGCACATTTGAGTGGATTCATCTTCAAACCATAGTGGCGCATCCTCTCAAAAGCAAGACGCAAATCGGCTAAATGAGGATCATGTGAAGCCGATTTAATCACCACATCATCAATATACACCTCCATAATCACACCAATGAGATCATGAAAGATAAGATTCATAGCACGTTGATAGGTGGCGCCGCATTCTTGAGGCCAAAGGTCATAACAATCCACTCAAACAAACCAACAAATCCGGGACAAATAAAAGCAGCCTTGGAGGTATCTTCTTCAGCCATAAATATTTGATTATATCCAAAGATTACCATCAAGAAAGCTAATAACCTTGTGCCCTCAAGCATCATTGATCAACATGTCGGCAATAGGCATAGGATACTCATCTTTGGGAGTGGCTCTATTTAAATCTCTCAAATCAATGCACACTCTAATCTTCCCTGTCCTTCTTCTCAACCGCACAATGTTAGAGACCCACTCCGCATGCCCGCATGGACGGATAAAATTTGCCTTAAGCAACCGATCAATCTCCTCCTTGATTCGGTCATTGATGGCCGAAGTTGAAGCGTCTTGGCGGTTGCTTGTAAGGTTTAAATCCCTTCTTGATGGGAAGCCGATGCTCAACAAGATTACGGCTTAACCCGGCATCTCTCGTATAGTCCCATGCAAAACAATCAACATATTCCTTGAGAAGCGATTAATTTAGCTTTATAATCGGCATCCAAGTTTTGGTTTACAAATGTCGGCCTTGGCACCGAACCATCCCCAATGTCAACTTGTTCCAAAGGGTCGGCCGACGTGAAACCTTGGCCCAACTTATTGAGCTCATCAAAGTCATCGATAGCTTCACAAGAATCGGTCTTTTCAAATCCGATAGTGTTCAAGTCTATGCTTTAACCATTGAAGTTTGTCTTCCATTAAGAAACAATGTTTACAATATAATATTGAGCCGATTATCCGTCGGCTTCAATGTTACAGCACAAATCCACGCTCATCATAGCTAATGTAATCGATAGTTGGATAAGTCTCTACCCGAAAGATAAGCAAACCCGCAGCTCTCAAGCTTTGAGGCATCGGGTTGTAGATATCTCAACCGAATTATCCGCATGAACAATCTCTATGGCATCTCCCACCCATTGGATGAGGAATTGGTGCAAGCTAGAAGGAACACAAGGATTGGCATGAATCCAATCATGACCAAGGATAAGATCATAGCTACCTTCCACGCCGGCGATGAAGAAAGCCGTAGCCATGGTCTTGCTACCAACGGTTAATTCGACGTTGGCGATCCCCTTTGAAGGAATTGGCGCTCCTCCTACGCCTGATGGTCATGTTGGTTTGAATTAGCTCCTCCTCCTTGCCACCAAGCTTCTTGAATAGTGAATAGGGCAAAAAAGATTGACCAAGCTTCATAATTACATAGATTAGGAGGGCTAAGATGTATTTGAGATTGATTGGCCCGTCCTATTTTTTTCTTGGCTTCGTCATTGATTACTGCCGCTACCGCCTTTCTACCTGAGAAATGAGTAGCTTTCCTAGGGTTTTTTTTAACCCCATCGTGTAACCCATTATCCATATCTTCGAATATTGTACAAAAAAATATATTTGTGCGCATGGAGTTAGCGAGTGCACCTCGCCCGCCCGCAATGTTTGTCTATTTACTTTCTCTATACATCTTGATCATCAAGATTCTCTTCTTTACAATACTTTCTTCCGCACTCCGCACTCATGTTTCTCTATTTGCCTCCTCTATATGGCCTAGTCATCAAGATTCCTTCCTTTACAACACTTTCTTCCGCACTCATGCCTCCTTTATCTCTACTCTATACAACTACCATCAATGGGGCCCACTTATAATTTTATCTAAATACTAGCAGAATTCCCGCACGTTGTTGTGGGTAGGAAAGGGTATTATTAAAGGATTGAATTGTTGTACTTGTGTAATCTCAAAAAAAAAAAAGAATTGTAATCGCTATGAAATCGATCACAATTAGCTATTGAGCAGAATTACTTTGTGCAAAAGTTAGAAATAAAGTTAGTAACGAAGAACTTAAATGTATGAAATAGAGTATATACTCATTGGCATAAAGATTATTTAATATTATGTTTAAACTCCAAGATGAACCAATATCGAATAGAAATATTTAGATATGTTGGACCGGTGACAATTTCTCGTAATGTAATAAAACATATATAATAATTTATTTGAGGAAATCCTTGGTAGATGATTTAATCTCTTGAACTTCGTCCTTCACGCGTCATATCCCTACGCGTTGCCGTGGGTATGAAAAAAGAGATCTATGAGTTAGAAATCTATGACCGCTAGCGATAGTTTTTCTGTGATATTTGAAGACGTGCGCCATGGTTGTTGGTATTTATTAAGTGCTATAAGAATATGAAGGATTCTGCAAAAGCCACACGTAACACCTACCATTGTAGCTTTTCCCTAGGATGAGTATTCTAGAGTATCGTATCCACAGGGGAAGCGTTGGCTAAAGAATCCAATAAGTCACAATCATGTATCTACTAACTTAGCAAACCACTAAACTAAAGTGAGGGGGTAAATGGTAAATGATAGGAGTTATGAACAATATAAATCACACCACGAGAATTCCTAATGATAAATGTGTAGTAGCACGTTGAGAGGACAAAGGGAGAGATCTTGGTTCCTATGTACTTCTCTATTACTTAGGTTCTATGATAGCAATCATACCAAAACACTTTGGGACACCAAAGCACTAGCCGCAAAGGGATGAGAAGGGGGCTAGGAAGGTTTGGTAAGGTCCTACAATCACCAACCCGAACGTGGTGGAATACATCGGCCATCGGGGCTGCCACCACCGGGGCTACCACAAACAATCCGTGGGGTTGGGTGCAATCTCGTGTAATCTCTAGTTTAGACACCATGTCTACACTATTAATTACTACTCTAGTCACATACGATTAACTAAAGCACTTTCGTCTGCGAGCGGAGATCCCATGCAAAGGCATAACAACTATGCTAACCAATTATATGAAAGATATGAAAGTAAATAGAGAAGATAAATATATAAATCATAATGTCTTACAAAGAAAAAGATACAAGACATACCAAAATCAGAGATTCCTCCTGAGGCCCGAGCATAGCTCCGCTCTCCCTAACTCTCTAGTTGCTAATCTACTACATTGGAGAGTCTAGCCCTAATTCTCTAGTGGAGAGGTTGTCCTCACATTGGGACACCTCCAAGACCAACAGTCAAGAGATAATGAATGGAATGAATTAGGGTTTCACCTCAAAGGGGGGTCTTGTTATATAGGGGTCTCCGTGCCTCCCTCCTAGTTCCGTAGGCAATGTGGTACTAATCCTTCCACCATGTATTATGCTAATGCACATAGGCTTAGATGGGCCGAATTCGTGTCCGGGCCTTCTAGAGTCTTCCATTGGATGCACCATAGCTCTTGGATCCAACCCACCTTGATAGACGGGCGAGATTGCATGGCAATGGCGGTGGTGAACCGACCTATGAAGGCGGTCTATGACAAAGTGGGACTAGGGGGCGCCGCGGATGGTGGCCGCGGCAGCCCCGCCCTATGCCGTGGGCCCCATCCCGTGGGTCGTGCCTTCGGGTGTCTTCGAATGTTCTTGCGTTGGTTTCAAGTTAGATTACTTCACGGATACGCCTTTATGTCGTAGGGCTTACAAACTCTTGGGCATATTCCTGTTTAATCCCTAAAAATATATAAATCATCAAAACTCATAGAATTATATCAAGAAAAGCCCCTATACTATGTTGATATTCATTTTAAGCCCTTATTTCAGTTTTAAAAGCCTATATATTTTATGCTATAACAGTGTCAACAAATGGTCAATGCTGAGTTTAGTTACACTCATATATAGCACTTTCTATACACCCGGGTGTAGTTACACTCATATTCAAAAAACCACATTGTGTATGTGTTCATACTTGTTTATCGGTTTGAGTATGTTTAGATACTCATATTAAGATACTCTAGATCTTACTACATGAAATAAATTTCAAGGAACCTATATTTTTCAATATATTACATAAAATGTCACTACTGTTGTATATAAAAAAAGTATATCCATATACTCAACGTATGAATGCATACTTAACATATATACCACCATAGATGGTCTAGTATGATCATATACTTCATCCACATGCACTTCGTTCGGTCATATATACCACAAATCTTGAGATATACATATGGGTGTAACTACGCCTAGGGTGTAGAAAAGATTTTACCCTATATTATATATATATTTCTATTTTTCTTACTGCTTTCAAATCTACTCCAACTCACCACCACATACCGCCCCACGAACCACTCACGAGTTTACCGACCCTTCTCCTTCACTTGCCACCGGGCCCCTCGCCTACCCCACCCAAGCCATATACACATGCCACCCAAATTGTCCCACATAGTGCACTACCACCCCTGTGCCCCACCCCCATTCCACGCGCACACCAACCAAAAATCAAACCATCTTCCTCTATTCTCATCAAAAAAATCACCCTCCCATACCAAGAAACCCGAGACCCGAAAAACCGAAACCTGCGTGATACCCGCCTCATGGATACGCAAAGGATACGCGATGCAAGGTGTGTCATGTGTGGAGCCGTGGATATGATCAACGCGTCCCATGGAAAAAAATATAAAGTTTAATTTTGAAACCTACTTGCTATACACACAAGCAAATGGAGTCGCCCTCTGCGTTTCACCCGCTCATGTTTGTCACTTTCGACCTCTCGCGCCCGACAAAGACCGCCCACCGGTGTAGTAATAATCCCAACTCATTCTTGGTTGTTCTACCGCCAATGGTGCTTTTCTCTCTCACAAGTCATAACAAATCAACCAACGGCCGGCCGCCCTAATGAAGATTTTTCGCCCTCCATCTCGCATTATCGAGCGAGCACATTGTTCATCTTCCTTTCCCCACACCCGCAGCGTGAGCTTTTGAGGAAAATCGTGTCGCCGAGCCCCGAGCCATGCCGCAACCTTCCGCAGTGAGTTGCTTGAGGACGCAGCGCCCCGCTGGGCCGCCATGGCCGCACAGATCCCATGTGCCCTCTACAATCACGGGCCACTGCACTGACACACGAAAAGCCGCCGCGGCGCCATAATGGACTGGAGCATCCCCTAGACCGGTGTGCTGCGACGACGGGCGCGGGTCGACGGCTACGCTCGTAGGGACCGCTGCATTACTCAAGGCGAGTCTCATCAAGAAGCTCGCCGAGGTCGGCAACCCGAAGGCATGCTTCGTGAGCAAGCATGTCCGTTGTGTTCGTGGAAGGTCGCGGCACCGCCTCGCCGCCTCTCGGCTTGGCCGAACAAGCCGCCAACCCAGGCATGCACTCGCCCGGCATGTGCATGCTCTTCCGAAAAGGTCCTAATGGCTAGAGGGGGGGGTGAATAGCCTATTAAAAATTCTACAAACAACACTAAGCAAGGCGGTTAGTAAATAAGATGGCGTAGCAATTAAGCATATGCTTCAAGCTAGCTATGCAAGCCTCCTAGCAATTCTAGCAATTCTATGATCTCTAATCACACTCAATAGCTAGGTTGCTAAGTTACCCTAGGTGAACAATATATGCTAACTATTTCTACCACTAGGAACTAACAAGGCTAACCAAGAGAAACTAAGCTACACAAGCTACACAAAGTAAACTAGCAAGAGTAATGCAAAGGGAGCTAGAATACAATACCACCGTGAAGTGTAGAGGATGATGCCAATCACCGTGTACAATGAGAAATCTCCAACGAGCTCAAGACAATAGACACGATGATTTTTCACCGAGGTTCACGTGCTTGCCGGCTTCGCTAAGTCCCCGCTAGACGACACACTCACTTGACGTATGCTAAGCTTTAATGGCGGTGCCAAATCCCCTATGGGAGCTCAAGCAAATGATCACAAGAGAGGGTCCAACAAGCCACGAGCAATCCACTAGTGCTCCTTTCACGAATCTCCCGCGGGGTAAGGAACGACCCTCACAATCACCACCGGTGTGGCCTCCGAACAAGCTCCAATCGAGCTCAACACCGCCTCTTGCTCCAAGCCGCTAGGAACCGGGCAAATTCCCAAGAAAACAAGAATCCCACGGCTTCTCCAAGGATAAAGTGCCTCTAGATGCAACCAATGCAAGCAATGCACTTCTATCACTCTCAATCTCACCAAGAATCCGAAGTTAGTGATGGGGAGATGAGTGGAGAGGAGTCTCACAAGCTCAATAGCAAGTTGGAAGCTTCAAATGTGCAAGAGAGAGGGCTTGAAACCGGGCAAACCCATATATATAGCCTCTCCCACGAGATAGAGCCGTTGTGCTTTGAAAAAGGGCTCTCTGGCGGGGTGACGGACGCTTACCGACGGACTCACCAAATGAGTCCGTCACGGTCCCCTTACACCGCCCGGCCGCTACGACAAGGGGTCGGCCCATGGTCGGCGCCCTCCTCCTCTAAGGTCCGGCCGACGCTTCCGTCCCGTTTCCGGTCAAGCGTCCGGTCGATCCACCGAGCCAAGTCCAAAAAACATGCTCTCTCGTTTTTGATCGACTCACCGACCGGAGCCACCGGCCGCGTCCGGCCACCGCCATCGCGTCGTCGCCTCGGGGCAAAGCAAGTTCTTCATCTTTTTTCTTTGCTCTTTGCTTCAAACTTGCTTCGCCTCTTGCCATAGGTTGCCAACACGTCCAAGATGATCACGTTATCATGCATGTTAGCTCATCGATAAGTTAGGCAAGATCGAAGTTAGTGCTCTCATTGTCCTAAATGCAATATGCAAGTCAATTGGACCTAGAAGCACTTCACCAAAGGATTGTCGCAAAGATCCCCTCTTGATAGTCGGCTATCTATCCTATAATGTGATCACACGCTCTATCGTGTCTTGATCACCGAAAGGAAAACCCTATCAAGATACCTTTCCCTTGATCTCCTGGGTTCCTCTCAAGCCGATCATCGAGCTTGACGATCCATCATGTCCACCATCATCGTCCATGTTCATGATCATCATGCTCCTTGTCATCCACCTAATCCTATCTCAAGTCATACACTTAGAGCAAAGGATTAGTCACACAAAATGTTTCATCAATTTCCAAAACCAAACATGAGATTTCATCTTCTCGCTCTACAAAGCGGAACGCCGCCGCCGCCGGGGACGACCGTGCGTCGGCGGTGTTGCGGAGTTGGAGCGCGACACGGCGGCGACGATGGCTGCACTGAGGGCCGCAAAATGCGCATTACTCCGGGAACGAGGCGGTGGAAGTGTTGCGAATCGACTTGTTGGTGGCGCCATATGCGAGGGCAAGATATTCGCCTTCCTCCGGCACAACCGGTGCCTCACCAGACGGGCATCGTGCACATGGGGAGACTATCGCGGCATGGGGGCACGGCCTATGGCATACAAACCCCCGTTCGCACCGAGGAGTGTAGGATCCACGCCGAGTGTAGTAAGTTCTTTCCCCGTGTTGCACGATGGGCGCGGGAGTTGCATGAATCTATCTTACTTTTGGTACGTGATGGTTGATGTATATATGTGGTAATTCGTGTTATATTCACGCTTTGCGATGGTGAGACCTTCAGGGGCTCAAGAACCCTAATTTTTCTTTTTTTAACTGCGGGTCAAAACTTGTAACTAGTCTTTCTCCCTCATAGTAACTCCAAAAATGATGGTTTTTCTTTCTAATTTTTTTGTCAAATCATGCTCTTGTCATGTATCATCGATAAAATTTCAATTTTAAATTTCAAAAATTACAACTCCAAACATCAATTTTGGAGCACCTAGTGATTTTAATGTAAAAAAATCTTACTGACGAGCCTTGGGATAGTACGTCGCTAGGCGGATACCGCCGGAGTGCACCGCCCCGCCCGCTCATAAAATCCCACGTCCGCACCGGGCTACGCGACCGCTCACCAACTATTGTTCAGCTCCCTACCGCACAAAAATAGCTAGAGCGCGCCAGCTTCCACCAAAAAGCCCTTACCGCCGCCGCCGCCTGCCGTGGAAAACCTTCCGCGTGACATGCTTGCAGAGATTGCGATTCGAGTCACCAAGGACGCCGCATATCCCATGGGGCCCCCGCCAATCTGCGGGCCACCTGCTTCGTAGATGAAAGCAAAATGGCAGCGACCTCCCCGTGGGATGGTGCATCCCCGCCGGGCCGATGTTTACGTACCCGCCGCGCTACGGTATCGCCAAAGATCGCGAGAGTCTTGTCACCAAGCTCACCGCCGTCGGCAACCCGGATGCGTGCCAGAGCCGGCATGAATGCCGCCTTTGTCGGGTCGCTGCACCGCCACGCCCGCCGCCAAGATGCTGCGCGCGCGCCGCGCCGTGGCATGAAACCGCCAAGTATGTTCTTGCTCTTATGCTCTGGCGGGCGAACACCGTGCCGCTGGGGCGATGACTATGCCCGGGCGGGGTTGTGGAAGATCGAAGGCGACCGCTCGGCATCGGCTGGGACGTGGAAGAACATCAACTATACTTTCGCCCCGCCGACGTGCATGGAGCGGTATATGGTGGGCTACTTGGCGGCGCATATACCGTAAGAGTGGCGTCGCTTTGCCGTAGTCGCGTCTCGGGTGATGTGTGTTGCGTGTTCTCCGCAGCGAGGAGTGCATGATCCGCGATGATTGTCGAGGTTCTTCGCCAACTTAATCTTTTGCCGTGGTTGGTGATCTTCTTACGATCAAACTTTCTATTTCTAGTGCTCTAGATGGAGACCTCGATCAAACAAACTTAATTCCATAGCTTTTGGTGCGTGCGTGATGCTTGATGTCGATCCCGTGTATGTGCGCCGATGGTTAGAACGAGAATTTTTTATTAGTTGTGATTAATTCTGAATTTGTGATATATATAGTATACTTCCTCTGTCCCATGGAGTTTGTCTTTTTGACATTTGAATTTCATATGTTTGACCATCCGCCTTATTTAAAATATTTATGTAAATCATAAAATAAATTAATCAATATTCAAGTATCTTTATTGATAAAATAACAAAATAAATTATATTTATGTAAAAAATTTGAATAAGACAACGCATCGAAAAAGATGGCACAAAATGTATGTATTGTAGTACTCGCGAACGATGGCGACGGCGTTAAGCCTCGCGAGCTCTCCACGCAAAGGATACACGCGACGCAATGTGCAAATGTTACCAACGCGCTCTATCAAAATGCGTTGGTATTCATTGGCGTGGTCTCGAAAATAAGCTGTACTAGATGAATTTTACGCGCGACGGCGCGGTCTCGAAAATAAGTTGTACTAGTACACCCCAAGCCATGTCATCGCAGCCTCCTCCGCCGCTCCTTAAAAAAAAACCCATGTCCCTACACGGGAAACGCACCCGACGCCACCCGTATTATTGCTTGCTGCCTCAACTTGGCGCCCACACAAAAGCTATTCACCTCCCCGCCACGCCAAAGTTTCCAAAAAAAAAGCCCCCCACCGTGTGCGCCGCCTCGAGCCATGGAGAACCTTCGCAGAGTTGCTTGAGGACATTGCCCGCCGCGTCGCAATGGCCACAGAGGATCCTATGGAGGACCTCAACAATCTCACGGGCCACCTCGCACTGACACGGTAAGCGTGCCGTGGCGCCATACTAGACCGGAGCATCCCACTAGACCGGTGCCGCAACGACGGCGCGGGTCGACGCTGACGGCCATAAACCGGGCCGGGCCGCCGTACTACTCATGCGAGTACCGCGCAAGTCTCATCGCCAAGCTTACCGAGGCCGGCAACCCGAGGCGTGGTCTCGCAGCGTGCATGTCTATCGTGTTTGTGGAAGGTTGCCTCACCGTATCGCCGCCTCTCGACAAGCCGAAACTAGCCGCCGACCGGGCATGTGCTCGCCGATGCGACGCACGCTCTTCTTCTCTACAGCGGAACGCCGCTACCGTGATGACGACCATGCCCGAGAGGTGTTGCGGGAGATCTCGCGCGACATGGCGGCGACGACACTGCATCGACTCTAGAGTAACTGCCGCGAGCACTTCAGCATGGCAATAGAAGTGTTGAACGATGTTGTGCCCTGCTATCAAGAGTGGCAGCATCCTCCTCATCTGGCCCAACCGGAGCCTCACCAGGACGGGCATCAGTGCATATTGGGAGACAACTGCGGCGCCCTGGCGCAATGGGGGCCACCGCTGCGGTGGGTGTACTGCAGTGAGGAGTGTAGGATCCGCGTCGAGCGTGGTATGTTCTTCCTTGCTGCAGCGTTAGTATAAGCAGCAGGTCGGTCTACATATATGTTACTATGTGTGTGTGTGTGTCTGTGTGTACATTTATCTAGCTTAGCTCTAGGTAGATGATCTAGATCGATCAAACAACTTTTGGTTGTGTGCATGCATGGATTGGTTGATGTTCGGTTATTGATTCTCTGAGTAGCATGCAGTGATGAACACTGGTGAGATGTTTTAATTCGTTGTAATCCTTGTGTTATATTTTAATTGTGTGGTATAGTGTTTGTGATTTAATATATGTGTTGACACAAAATACGTCTCCTGTGTGAAAGGTCCTAATGGCTAGAGGGGGAGGGGGTGAATAGCCTATTAAAAATTCTACAAACAACACTAAGCAAGGCGGTTAGTAAATAAGATGGCGTAGCAATTAAGCAAATGCTTCAAGCTAGCTATGCAAGCCTCCTAGCAATTCTAGCAATTCTATGATCTCTAATCACACTCAAAAGCTAGGTTGCTAAGTTACTCCTAGGTGAACAATATATGCTAACTATTTCTACCACTAGGAGCTAACAAGGCTAAGCAAGAGAATATAAGCTACACAAGCTACACAAGTAAACTAGCAAAAAGTAATGCAAAGGAGCTAGAATACAATACCACCGCTAAGTGTAGAGGATGATGCCAATCACCGTGTACAATGAGAAATCTCCAACGAGCTCAAGACAATAGACACGATGATTTTTCACCGAGGTTCACGTGCTTGCCGGCATGCTAAGTCCCGTTGTGGCGACACACTCACTTGACGTATGCTAAGCTTTAATAGCGGTTGCCAAATCCCCTATGGGAGCTCAAGCAAACGATCACAAGAGAGGGTCCAACAAGCCACGAGCAATCCACTAGTGCTCCTTTCGCGAATCTCCTGCCGGGTAAGGAACGACCCTCACAATCACCACCGGTGTGGCCTCGAACAAGCTCCAATCGAGCTCAACACCGCCTCTTGCTCCAAGCCGCTAGGGAACCGGGCAAATTCCCAAGAAAACAAGAATCCCGCGGCTTCTCCAAGGATGAAGTGCCTCTAGATGCAACCGATGCAAGCAATGCACTTCTATCACTCTCAATCTCACCAAGAATCCGCGCGTAGTGATGGGGAGATGAGTGGAGAGGAGTCTCACAAGCTCAATAGCAAGTTGGAAG